>UXGC01000432.1:0-112669 GCA_900480045.1 Eurytoma adleriae
ACTGTCAAAGCTACTTTTCTGTAAAGTAAGATCTACTTTATGGTTGGAAAAGTTAAGTTATTTTTACTGTAAAAAATATTAATTTTACTGATTTTGCAAAACAGTCTTTACTTTTTCTAGTCTAGTAGATATTACTGTTGCGAAACAGTAAGAACCGAGGTAAGAACTATATATTTTTTTCAGTGTATAGATAAAAACTATTCAGATCTTCAAGTTTTCCAGAGCAAGTAGCTCTATAACCACAAAAAGTATCATTCTCAGCTCCTCGAAAAAAAATTCTCCAGTAGGCGAAAAGCCGCCGCAGGTATAAGCCTAGAAGAAAGACGAGAGCGAAAACGGCAGCTTTCCCGAGATAGAGGCTCTCTCGAGCACACATGTTTCCGAGGGCGCCACCCATTTCTCTCTCTCTTGCTCTCGCTCAATCTTCGGCACATGTGCTGCGGAGGCTTTCTTCGCCGGCGCGGCGCAGGCCTCTCTTCCCACGTCTCGCTTCTTATGGGAACGCAAAACCCAATCGCTCGCCGTGGGCCCGAAAAAAAAAGATGCGTGCGGATAATTATCCGCGGTGCGCGGCGGCTACCGCGCACGAACGCAACCCCCTCGGAAGTATCGATGTGTACTTTTGATATTGCGCCGGCCCGATGGAAATATTCGGCAATGATAATTTCTCGAGGGATAGCCCGAGGTGCACGCGCTCCCTTTCTCGTCTTCTTTTCACGCGAGACGAGGGTAATAACAGTCGGCCCGCTTTAAGAAACAGGGAATGAGAAATTTAATGGACGGGTTAGTCGAAAATGATTCGAGTACAATTGTGGATGATAAATTATGCACGCTTTTTTACGAGGATACTTTTTTTTTGTTTCAATTTTTTTTTGTAAATTTTAAAGAAGGTACGAATTGATGTTTACTAAATTTCTGCTGTTTGGAGAGGCATGCAATTCAATTCGAGCGGCCGAAACTGTAGGGACTTCATTGTCATGCCGGCGCGCGCGCCCGAGCCCACGCATGTCGAGCCGCAGCTCGCAGGTATGCGCGCGACTCGGGATGAATTACGCACGCTGCCCGTGGATTTATCGCTCGGACGATAACAGCTCCTCGCGTTCGACGGCGCTCCCATCGGCACGTTTTTTCACTTTATCGCCTCTTTCGCTCCGCGCGCAAAAATGCGCAGTCCCAGTTGGGCGACTGCACAATAGCCGCGGACTTTTCCTCCTCGACGGCTCGTTTCGCGATTGAAAACGACGCGGGAAACGGAAAGAAAGAGGAGCATCGCGTGCGAAGGTCGTCCGGCGCCTCTTTTTTTTTTCCAGCCCGCAATAAAATTCCTCGCCGCACGTGCTTTACGATCGCGACGGGAGCATTAATAAGTGACCTGTGGCGAGCGACGCTCTTTCATGACAAAATAATAAAGGGAAGAAGATGACGGCTCTCGTACGCGGAGGAATGTCCATAAAGCGAGCCGTGCATTATTAATTAGGGGCTTACTTGGGAAACGCTGATTTACGAGGGGGTACGCGCACGGCACAGTTTCTTAATTAAGCCCTTCCATTTCAATTACAAACTTATCTACGGGTGAGCGCCGAACCGAACTCGCCGATGTCGCGCGCGCGCGCGCTGGCCTCGCCATTATTGGCAATTGTACTCGTTACGATAAACTCCATCGACCTCCCAAGAGTACATATTGATGGGACATCGCGCTTTCGGAAGAGGAAAAATATGAGCCGCAGTTATCGCTCGTGCTTTTTTGCACGAATTCGTGCAATCCAAGCGTGAGTAGTTTCGATAATAAGAGTGAGGCATGCTGATTATTGATTGCGATGATTCATGCGTAAATAGAGTCAAAAGTGTTGATTAGTAATATTCCAATCAATTTTGAGTTAATTATTTACTTGTTTCTCTGCGATGTATGACTCTTATGGTCACAGTCGGCCGTAATATCAATGAAGTGTATGGAATCATGCATGAGTCGGTTTTAAGCTGGAATATCTTTATTTCTGACACTATTTTTTATCCTAAGTCTTGAAGCTCATTGTGCATTTACGTCACTTGAGTCTCTGAGTCAACCCAATTATCGCGTTGTGTTGTTTTGTACAAAAAGCATACTTGGAACTATTTTCATGTTATCTTTTGTCTTGATCGGGACTCCATCAATTAACATTCGTTAAATATAAACAGATCAGTTATGAGTACAAAACGCTTAAAATATCGACTTATCAAAATGTATAGCTATTTAGGTGATTAAATATTGCATTAAGCTCCGCAATAACAATTACTAAAAAGTAAATCACTTTTTGAAATTCTTGCCTTTATAACTGCGTCTAATATAAAATTGCAAGCTAACAAATCTGTGTTTATTCATAACTAATGACGTGGATTATTCTAGAAAATAATTAAAAATTACGGACAATTTCCCTCAATTAATAAGTCATTAATATAAAAAGCTTGATGAAATCGTGAAAGTTTGTTTACAAAAGGCGAGGAGAAAATGCGATAGCGCAACACCCGTATGATATCCAGAACGAGGCGCTAAGGCCGGTCGGCATGCCTGGTAATTGCCGCGCGTTTCCAGCATCCGTCGAAAACCGGCGTTTATCGCGCCGCTACTAATTTAATGATCATCGCCCGCTGCATCTCGCCGCCAAGCCGATCGAGGAAACGTCTTAATTACCGTTCAAAATTCCATAAGTGGCCCATATTGTGGACCGCCGCGTAGATGCGGGTGCCGGCCGAAAAAAGATGACGTCGAGGGTATTAAAAAAATTGCCGAGGGTGGCGCGTGAAGAATTTCTTTTTAATTTGAAGGGAGACTTATAGTTACTTAGTTTTTTTTTATCTACCGATCTTTACCGGACCAGTACGGGTGGTATCCATATGTGACGGGATGATTATGAGTTATCGTTCCGTATACACTTCTCGGCATAATGTAATAAAAAATATATAAATTATGGTACAGCTCGTATACATTACGGTTCATTTATTCCATCATTTCAAAGGTACTAATAAAACCATCTACTTATTATATAAAAAATTGTAAATTTTAAATTACACCTTACCGGCGAGTCGACAGCACCACACACGTAACCAACAAGTACAATAATAATACACCGGTGGGGGAAAAAAATGTTCGCTATCGCTGCAATGTCCGCTCTTTAATGGGAAAAACGTTTCCATTCAAATCGGAAGGAAAAGCCCGCTTAACGAGCCGGCCATTGATAAAAGGAACAATAATGCAGGCGCGCGCGAAATTCGCACAGCGCGCGGTTGCAAGGTCCTCGGACCCCGCGGCTGACGAGCGGAGGTTGCGCAAGCGCGAGTGCATCCCGACGCCCGGAAACGACGAACAAATCAACTGAGCCGGCCGAAAATATGTGCGAGCCATTCGATCGCGGTATCTCCTTCATTGTGTAACCAGCGTTCGAGCGAGGTGCGAACTAGCGATTGCACAACGTCCCCGTTCAGGATGCACGTACCGATTTTTCACTGCATAAAACGTTTCATGTAAATGCGTAGAGAGAAATTTTATAGGAAATATTGGCATAGGTTAAGAAAGTAGTCTAATATTACAGTATTATCCATAAATTCATCAATTGGAACAAAATTTATAAGAGAAGATATTTTCGTAAGTATGGGTCGTATAGAAATATAATTTATGAAGATTTGCGATTCTTCAGATTCTGATTCATGATTCTTCTCTTACAAATTTTTTCGAGTGATTCCAAATTTATACGAACGGCACTGCGTAGTAAAATAAGTCAAAGACTTGCCAAACAAAAATGTTAACAGACCTAAAATAAAAATTACCACAGGACAGAGTAAGGATTACCACCAGTAATTTAATTGTTACTGTGTGCCTAGAAAAATCTCTTCTCATTCAGCTTACGCACTCCCGATACATACAATCATCGAATTTAATCGAGACACACTGTGGGTCCCATGACTTTTATCGCAGTCAACGGTTAATTGCATTTCTATGAAGCGAATTGCTTTGAAGGAGGCAACAATGCGAGAAAAAGGAGCGGACGAAATCTCACGTGCATGCACGCGCGCGCACCCGCGCGAGATCGCGGAAAGATCGTCGCGGCGATGGGAAAATCGCGGGACTTTTCATTCGGGCGCTCGGCGCGATCGCGTCCTTCGCATCGTTCTCACGGCCAATTGTTCTTCATTGACGATGAAAACCGCCTGGGCGTTGCGGCTGCAGCGGCCGCGATATTCCCAGCGAGGCGAAAAACACATCGAGCGGTCGGAGCTTGTAACGTCTTCCATTAGCCGCGACAAGCTGCGTCGATCCCTCGCGATTGAATTCGGCAAGGCTGCAAGATCGATGTGTACTTATAGTTGCGATTCCAGTTTTAAAGGGTACGAGAAACATGATGATTGTTTATTTAGGCAATTTGTCTTTAACGACTTGGGTGGATGAACGAATGGGTGTATTTGGTTTGACGACTCGGTACATCAAAGGTATGGATAGGACTTTTAATAAAGCCGACGTTCGCGCCAGCTATGTAGCGGCATTAGTATGCGCGGTGGGTCGCAGCGCTCGCTTGTAAACACGTTTCTAACAGATGATTATACGCGAGAGAGACGGAAAGCGCGTATATACGACGTCGGGCATTTTTCCCTTATCTTGCGACCACCCGTGTGAATTCGACTGCGCACATGTTACATAAAAATCCGTGGAGATTCCACATTTTTTGCGATAAAACTTTATCATCGAAGAAAAAGTTGTTACCCAATATTTTTTAAACAGCGTACGTAAGAACAATAACAGAACTAGGCATACAATCGAAAAATCTATTTAAAAAATAAATTTTTTCCGAAAGAGCGTTTCATCCAGCTCGGATAAACAAACCCAGAAAAAGAGCCCTCCCGTTTTCCGGTTTTCCCCGTCTTAAAGCAAACACAATCGGCGATTCCGGGCTCTGGAAAACAAACGCGGCAATAAACGAGGCGCGCGCGTTCGTTGGGCTCTCGTAAATCAGCTGGCGAGATGCGCGCAATTGGCTTCCCGCGCGAACTTCGGCGTCCCGCTAGCGAAGGCGCGAGAATACACGCGGCTTTTTTTATGGATATGTACACGGGTTCCAAGCCGCGACGTCCGCTCCACTTCGCGAGCGGGTGAAAGTCTGGCGGGGCGTGCGCGGCCCCGTCGAGCTCATCGCTATTTTATTAAGTTTCGAGAATAATGTCCGTTAAATGCTCGTTTTTTTTTCGAGCTTGCGTAAACGCGAGTAGTGTGGAACGAAGATCGCGAGCTGTAGGAAATACCGGCTTTCGAAATGGGGTTTACTTGCAGGGATGCCTGGTATCGGTTCGATTATTATGCGATATGCAACTGCGCATCCTGTAGGTATAACTTTCTAAGAAAAGCAGATGTATAGCTGGTGCTGATCTGCAGATCTGATTGATTTGTACATCGAATTAAAATGCAGCGTATTCATCATATTTCTAAGTTAATAAATTGAAATTTTAATAATATTTATTTAACGATAATTAAAACGTTTTATTAAAAATCCTATTTCAAGTGGGAACAGCATTTTACGCCAGCTTTGTGTATTCTGAGGAGGGATCGATAGTCAAAACGATTATAGGTTTATTCAAGGCTAAATCCATAGACACAGTTGTTATAAACATTCATAGTGGTAAACAGAGAGCTACACCAGCAGTTGGGACTGGACCACCGTAGAAGCTATAAACCACACTTTAATTAATGATATCGTGACTTGCGTAACAAATTATTATAAACCATTACTTAGAAGAGCAGAAAATGTATTATTATAAAATATTTCCCGTATAAAATCAATTAAATTGCACTATCTGCCTACATGGATCAAACTGAAATATCGCCGTTTAATTGGCCTTGATTGCTCTCGGGTAATCTCGGGGTAGCGCTAGACAAGCGACACGGCCGGGCGTAAAGCGCCTCGACGACACTTGTGTGGTGGACGCGCGACCTAATGGAAGAGTTGCCCTCCCGGTCAATTGCCGGGCGTTTCAGACGGTAATTGCAGGCCGCCTCTCTCGCGATAGCGATGAAAATTGCAAAGAGAGACGGACGCTCTACTATTAGCCTAGACACGTGCGCTCCGCGTTCTCGCGCGCTGCGTGTCGCGCCGACGGGCCCGTGCGCCGCGGTGGGCACACGCGACGGCAGGTGCGAACTGCTCTGACGCTAATGTTCGCTTATTAATTTGTCGCCCGGAATTGTTGACAGCAGGTTGCATTTATGTTCTTGTTAATTGATTTTTGAGATTTTCTTTTAAATAAAAGTTTAGTTTTTAAAGAGACTTTGTGTGGATACCAGGTTCTATAATGAATCGGTAGGCAAAAGAGTATTTGCAAACAGATTTATAAAAATCCTGCAGTTTTTATGAAAATAACAAGTCATTGTTTGTTTATCAAACTCATAATCTATAAGAGTGCAAAATCACTATAAGCTAGTTTGATTTAGTTTTTATTTGAACCGAGTAGGTTTTCTCTCTTCTCTCATTTTAAGAGTATTATCGATCTTTATTAAATAATTCCAAATTTTGTAAAAAATTCCTTAATTTTTTAATATATTCCATTTTTTTCTTAAACTACCCCTTTAAAGCAACAATGATAGTAAGTGTGATTACACTCGAATTAAAGAATATAACTTTCCTGGACATTACGTAAAAAAATAATTAAACGTAATTTTAAAATTTGGAGCCGTTACAAAACCCCAAGCGAAAACCGCTAACCTTCGCTGCAAATTTCGCACGCGACTCGCCTCCGCGTACGATTCGAAGCTACAAAGTCATCGACGGTGCGCGCGGGGCGGTGTCGCTTCTGCCCCGATTTCCCGCAAAGCGCGTAATTGCGCGCTCGCTCCCTAACTTTTAATAGAGGTCTCGGTCTATGCGCGCGGTAATAAGTAAAACCGAATCCGGGGCAGAGAGGCGACGTCGCCCTACCGACGGAAGCGTACCCCCGGGACACTTCACGCGTGACACGCACACACCGGGCCCGCGGGGGGAAGACCGGCCGGAATTAAAAGCCGCGCCGCAGGTGGACGCAGGTGGAAAAATCCGGTGACCCTGCGTACGCATACGCGCATGGGAAGCGAGCCCGCGGAAGTGTAAATTTTCCGGTTGAACCTGTTGCGATGTCCTAATTCTGCTCTTTCCCATGCGCTAAGTTGGGGTATAGATTTTTTTACTTTTTTTTTTCGAAAAGGATTCGATTGGGCGTGAGTGTGTTTAGTCTTTTTTAGGGAGTGGATTTTGGCCAACCCCTTCTAATTTGAAATGTTAATTGCTCATGCATAATGGAACGAAAATTCGTTGAAACATAAATATTGAGACATTTTATTTTCTCACACGACCCTTTAAATTTCAATGCACATAATCATATAAAAAGATCCATTAATAAAAAAATGTCAACACCAATTTGACAGAGGAAGAATCATACTGTACTCTACTTGTCTTACTGTATTATCTTCACTTGACCGAAAAAAAAGTGAATTGCAGCACCCACATGTGCAGAAAATAAAATTCCCCCCGAAAACGGGACAAAAGACCCCCATGCATATAAATTCGGCTAATACTTTCCATTATGCGCGTCGCCGCAAAAATTGCGAATGTCAGCTGTGCGCCTCCGCCCCCGCCTCGCAGCGGCCAAAGAGGCCTAAGCACCACAATCGATCGTACGAGCCGAGTGTTTACGCAAGCCGACATCCTCCCTCCATCCTCTCGCGCAAATTTATCGCGTGCACATTAAGGTCGGGCGCGTTGCAGCGGCGAAGCCATCCTACGTCGCCGCGTCCCTCTAGCCTGCGCCCTACTCCTCTATCTCTCTCTCGCTCGCTCGCCTTCTTTTTTTTTTCGCTCTCGTTTTATGTACCTTCGGGCTTCCGGCCGGCGGCGGTGCGCGCGCGCGCCGGAAGTCGGGACAACGGACGAGCGCACCACTCGCGCGCCGCCGGCCGATGGGTATACACCTATACACGCGCCGGCGAGTTTTACTTTCACGAACTTTTCGTGCCTCTGCTCCGCTGATCCACATTTCGCTCTCCGCGGCTTATCTGCTGCTTCTCTCTTTTTTTTCGGGACGCGGGCGTTACCGGCGTCTTTTTTTCGAATTCCGGAGCGCCGCGAAGAGGAACGCTTTTGTGCGCTCGTTCGGGAGAGGATGCTTTTTACGCGCATCGAGTGTCCGAATTGTTTTTGAGAATTTCTTTATTTTGGTCCGGTGGACAATTCGGTCTCTTTGTGCGACGGTTTGTATCGCTGATTTTGCAATTCTAACAATATCTTTGAGATTGAGTTCGGAGAAGGTTTAATGCCCACTGTCCGAGTGTAATGATTATATTTATGGTGGAATAGCCGCACAAGTGAGCTCGGATATAATGACCGATACAGATACCGCCAGCTTTATCACTTAACTAATGCATGAATTCATCTCGATCTAAGCGGAATGGTAACCGACACTTTTTTATCTCTCGACATCGGACTTACTGCGCAGGGGGCATCTACTTTGTTTAGAAAGCATCAATGTGCAATTACACACCTTTCCCTAATCATTCTCAGAATGGCATCAATTTTTAAAAATATTTTTGTTTTCTTTTTCAACAAACAAAATAATCAGAATTTTATTTTTAAAAATTTGAATATAATGTTGTCGCGTTATAATAAAATAAGAGAAGCCGTGAAATTAAATTTCTCTCATGTACGAACTGAACAAAAGTCCGTGTCTTCGGTGGGTCGCACAAAAGGCGTCCTTCGGCGTTGGCCGTCATTGAGGAGCGAGCTCTACTTCGCTCGCTCTGTACCGTTGCGGCCGATCTAGCTCTTTTTTTCCGTACTAGCACGATGCACAGCTTTCGGCTGACCCCACGTGCCGTTACCTCGCGCAGCGAAAATGATTAAAAATCTAACGACAACGTGGTTTTCACCTGGTGGCGATTTCCTTTTTCAAGAAAATTTGCCTGTCCCAGAAATTCAAAGTAATACTTTCTGTCGAATACAACAAATGCACTAATGTCTGCAGGAAGCACAGTCGGAGTTGGTTTATTTGGGTTGATTGAAAATAGCTCGGGAGTGCGGGCACGTCGGCCTGCAAGTGCGAGGCGGTAACCCGGGAATATAACCGCGGCGAGATCGTACATGCGATAAAACCGTGGGGGCGTAAATGCATAAAACAAGCAAGGTATTTCACGGGAGGGAGTTACTGTTATTCTCGCTCGATCTGCGAGCGCGGAGCGCTATTAATGCGAAGGGTATTTACATTAAGAGAACCGTACAGCCAGAGGTTATTCGTACCATGTAATCATAAACCATTTTTGAATAAGTGACTATTTGCCACCACTTTTGGATAAAGTAGAAGTATAAAATCAATTTATAATTTCGTAATCCGAAATAGTTTTTTAATAATTGATTTTATGACTATATGTGATAAAGTCACAAGTTTTTTAATTACAACTAATTATAAAAATCAAATAAAATATTATTAGAAAACAATCGAATTTGTTATTTTCGATAGTTCTCGTTCACAAAATTCATATAAAGTCATTAACCTTTACTCAACAAAAAAATAATTATAGATTTTATTATTCACGATTGAAATCGTAATTGTAATAATCGACCTTTAAGTCTAAAATTGAAATCCACACAGAAAGAATGTTAATTAACGTAAGATCCGTCCTTTTTTTGTTCCAGGTAAGAGAATCCGGCAAATCACTTCGCGGCGAGGTACATCGAGCCTCCCGAGTTAGCTCCGGCGATTACGTGAGTATCGAGGATCTCCGAGAGTCGATCTTCATCTCCCGGAGCACGAGTAAGAAAGACAAGGGGGAAAAAAAGGAATAGAGGGACTCGGTACACCTTTCGTTCCGTGGACGTTCTCACGTAGACTTTTGTATTGCTGTACCTACTTTTTTGTCCGCTCTCCGTTTTCCTCCCTTCGTTTCTTACGATCTTCGGGTCGGCCAGATCGGACTCCCGCCTCCTCATCGTGTTATGCGTAATGCGTTTGTACACGCGGTGTAATGGATATGGTCTCGCGATTTTACTGCTGCATTATCGATTGCAAATTTTTAAGGTAGGATAATCTTCGATAAAAGTAATTTTGTTTTTGTTTGATTTTATTTTACTGCGTGTGTTACGGAGTTTTATTCGTTTTTGGAGATTGAAATTTCGCGCTAAAAATCGCGAAGTTAAGTAATTGAAAACTGATTTATGAGCATCGATTAATCAATTTCGAATTGATCCCTTGAGATTTTTAATACTTTTTTATGTACCCTCTAAAATCTCATTATCGGAAATTGCAAGCAAGTCAGTAAAACTAAATTAAGAATCTTTCTAACTATTCTCTTGATCTTGAAATTGAACACACGTCTGAGATTTATTGCATTTGTGATTTTGGGTTGAGCATCACTTTAGCATCCATAATCGAAATTCAAGTTTTTGCTTGAGGATCAATGTCAATCTTGCAGAGGGTGAATGGGAACTACGAAAAAAATTGTACCATTGATCGGGAAATAACAATGAGTCCCGCGTGGGCGTAATTTCGTATGCGTGTCGATATACGCTTCTAAGGTGCAATCGATCTTTATGGAAATGTTTCGCTCTTTTTATATTTGAAACAAGAGTATCTGGAGCAAAATGTTCGCAGTCTTTGTTTCAGACAATGCGAAGAAAGGACAATCGCTATTTCACCTATATCGAGTATCTAAATATTGAGGATACGTCTTGATAGGTGTGACCACGTGCGATTTATTGATATTTCGCCAATGAAATGTGCAAATAATTATTTTATAGATAGCCGGACAATGGATTCAGGATTTGCACTATAAAAGTAGTTTCGCTTTTAATTTATCTCTTGCAAAAGTAAAGATAAATATTTATTCGTACCACCCGGCATCAAGTACGTTTTAATGAAATTAATAAGTCATCGCAGTATCTCGTTATGAAACTTCTTCATGAGTCTTATCTTCCTCGATGTGTTCGCACGTAATTTAATATGAAGAACAGTTACGTTGGAAGGGAAAAACCTCGTAGCGTCGAAGCACAAACAAGAAATCAGTCGGGCCATGATGCTCCGCCTGGTCTTATCGCCGTTGCGCAAAAAACTCCGTAATTGAAAGCACATGCTGAGAAGCAAGAAGTCCGGGTAGCTGCTCGCTATCCGAGAAATTCCGAGCTTCTAGATCCGTATTATTATAGCGTTCCGCGTTTTCTTCTTCCCTTAGCTAAGAAAATCCATGTTTTTCTCGGCAAGGAATTCGACGCTTTGCCGATCGATCGAAACCACCTCTATAACTATTACAAAAATTCTAAACCTGCAGAATTTCCACTCGCAATCCCGTAATACACGTTTAGAAACTTCAAATACAACAATTACGAAACCTCATCGTTCCTTTCTATCGTCTCCTAAAAAAAACACTGGTAGGATCTACTAAGCACTTAAAGAAACAATTTGATCGGTAATCAAGTAAATATCTGACTGAATGATGCCAAAATTCGCAGTTTTCATATGAATTAAAATTTAATCAATTTGAATAATCAAGGAATTTTAGTTTCTTTAAAAGCTTGATCAACTAAAGATTCAATTGTCTAATTAATATAAAGATTATATTAAACATGTTTCTTAAAAATGTTTTTATTAAACAGGAATAAAAAAAGTTAAGCGCGCGAAACTCATTGGATTTTGCTAGTATCAGGAAAATTCCAACCGCCAAACGCAGTATTCTCTCACGATCGTTTCTGAAGTCTACGCCGCATCTTGACAAAAATTGCACCGCTGCAAGTTTCAAAAGCGAATATTTCCACTGGGCAGCGAGGCGACGCAGCATAGTGCGCTCGCGTACGCGCGAGTGAAACGCGAACCGGTCACGGGGACAACAAACGCCCGCGCGCGCGAAGACGATTCCGCGGGAGGTGGGGGACGAGGTCGGGCAACGCCGATCGAAATCGAAATCCCTCGGCGCACGCGAATTCCGCGGCGTTGTTGCTTTCCCGCGCGTGTCCCCGGCGCGCGCAATTGCCGCTCGCGACCAATTTGAAATTGTCTCTAATTACACTGTCAATTCGGCGTGTTTTACGAAACTTTTTTTTTCCACGCTTTTTTCACGGCGGGGAATTCGGTGCCGCGCTCGATTCTCCTTTTATCTTTCCGTCGACGTTGCGTGTACATACACAAAAAAAAAAGAAAAAAAAAAATAAGGAAGTGGTGTGCGTTGAAGAAGTTTACCGAGAGTAACGAATTATCGCGACCCCGGGAATTTCCAGATTCCGAGCAGATGTGTGTAATTTATACGAGAAATTGCCGACTATCAATAAAGTCAATATCGGCGTGTGCGGTGTATGCATCGAGGCGTACAAAAGTTATTTCGACAGGACCATCCGGCCGTAGTTCTTTTGATTCGGAAGCGCGGGCGAAGTCACGACAATCAGGGCGCGATCGACTTCCGGCGCATCGCAGGAGAGGATCGCGCTTTGCCTTTTGTAAACACCTGTCGAAACTCGCGGGGACGCACGTAACGGAATAACCACAGGGTTTCGCTCGCGCTTCGCTGTTATTTTCAAAATATCTCGTGCTATACGATCCGAGACAATCGGGCATTCGTTTGCGTCTCGTTTCCACCGAGCGCGACGCACTGCCTTTACTTCTACGGGTTGTGAAAAACTGTTGCTTTCTTTTTTTAAACAGTGTCGTTTTCCTTGTTATAAATTGAGTTATAGATAGAAGAAATTGAGTTGTAGTTAGAGATAGAGTTGGAGGTAAAGTGGCCCTGGTGATGGTAATGTGGGGCCGAGAATGAAGGTGATGGGTTATGTAAAAGGTTTATATCGGGAGAGGAGGGATAATGGATCAGGTCGCCTTTGAGCACAAGCGTAATTTGCAAAGGCGATTTCCGATCACAATAAATAACTTCAGTTAATTATAGTTACCTCAATTACTGTGAGATTTGAAAAGAAAAATGCCCGTTTCCGATGGATTAAAGTACGTACCTGAGTTTTTTTCTGAAAAAAGTTTAACTTTTTTCTGTAATTTGACACAAATTTTGAAATTTAATAGCGTCGAAATATTCTGTAAAACGACAGGTGTCGAGTTTGTTAATTTGTTTGAAGAATGTAGAATCAGCTCAGTTCCCAGCACTCCGTTTGCAATTGACACTCGGCATCGCACTGACTCAGCGATCTCGCGTGTTCTAGTGCTGATCACAAATTGTCTGCTAGTTGCACACTAAGCGTCTTTCGTCGCCCAATAAGTATTGCAAAGGCACTTCGTTTTCTCGGTAAACACCGTCCAACTTTCTAATAAATTCGCTCGTTTCGACACGATTCGTGCGAAAACTGAATAATCGCATTACAATAAATTCTGCATTAATTCCCGTAACAGATTTTTCGCGAACGTTAACGAAGAAAGGGGTGCTAATGAATGTAACCGGCGAACGAGAAACCGCCTCTGACCTACAGCAATTTGTCGAGGAAGCGGGACGATTCGCGCGATGCGTAATCGGCGAAATCTCGACCGGATAGATCGGCGCGATAAATCCCTTTGAGGGCCGGTAATATCAAGCCTCGATTGTCTCGCTCGGAAATCTTATCTGCACTTCCGATCGGGAAGAGGCTGCTGCCGCCGCGCGATCGGTTACGCGGAAGGGGCGGAGTCGCCGCGAGGAAAGCGGAAAGGCAGGTGATGTGGAACCAAGTGGGATTAAGTGGCTCATCCTGTCTCTAGCACGCATCCTTCAAACTTTGCTGGTCCTTGGTGCTTCAGACCAATTCATCCTTTAATTTTATTAAAAATGAACATATGGTCCGCTCGCGTTTATTATCTGCTGTACCTTTAAGGTGATTCTGTCAATAACAAAGGGGCTTCTAAAAATAATTTTTTATTTCCTTGTTTGTTATTGTGTCGAAAAAAGTATACATACAGATGTCTAAAATTCTGTAATGTTTTTGTTGTTCGATTGAATTGAAGATTATTCTCATCCTTAAAAATTTCAATTAAGCAAAACATATAGACAGTTGCAGTGCAAAATTTATTTTTTTACAAGAAAAAGATTAAATTTAATAAATCCCTTCGTCATTATTAAAACTTTCTTATAAGTGAAATTGAAACACCAGTAAAATAAGTGAAGTAGAGTAAAATTATACCTATATGGAAGGTCGAGTAGACCTGTAAAATCTATCCGAGATACAGTAGCTGTATCTTGAAACCTCGAACGTAAAGAACAAAAAAGGAGAGGAGAGGAGCAAGTAGGAGGAGCAAGACGACACGCGATACTCGCGGGGGGCTCCAGAACAGCGGAGAGAAAGAGGTCTAACGAAGTTCCCCTCGAGCAAGCGCACCGCCTGCCCGCAAGCTCACCTCCGTCAACAAGAGGCCCAAGACGCTCCTCGAGGCCCCCGTAACCTGCGCCGCCCTCGGCAGGACCTTACGCACACTGCGCCGTCGTGGAACAAGAGCCGGACGGCAGATGGCTTTCGGCCAAGTGCCGCTTGTGTACACCTTCCGAGTCTTCCATCGCGGGCCCCGCGAGGGCACAGCTGCTCGCGCGAGCGCAGGCCTTATACCCTTCGACCTTATACCCGCCTCCGAGGTCGCCGCCAAAGATTTCGCGCGATTGTTCGCCACCGACCAGCGTCCTGCCACTTCCTCTGCACCCTTTTCCGCCGGTTGTTGTTGCTGCAAGGGAACTGCGGATGCAGGTTTGATTCCGCGCGGACACCTGAACTTTCGAAGGCTGAATAACAAGCTGCACCGTGGGTTCATTGGAAAAGTTTTAGACGAACGTTACGGAACGTTGTAATATTACTAATTCATGGAATTTTTTCCAAGTAGTTTTCAACAAAAATGATTTATTTTTAAATCAAAAATTCAAATGCTTTATAAAAACAATAATTGCAAACATTAGCATACGTTTATTGTTAGTTTTTCAAGCAGTTTCAAAATTTTATTCTCATGCACGGCAGAAGAAGTATTTTGCAAAATATTTTTTCCATCAAGTCTAAGGCTCTCTTAATGATAGCATTGAATTTACTTCACTTCTCTGCAAAAAGTACAACAAAGACGCAGTGAAGAGCAAACAAATCCAGCGTAACTATTTATCATTTCCTTCAAGCACGTCGAGACACAATGAGCATGAAACCCAACAAATCGAAAATAAAGGAAGCTCAGCGTTGCGCGCGTCGCCCTAAAACAATGCGGTGCACTTGTCACCGGCCGGCAAGAAGGAAGATGTTTGCTCGGCGCGCAAACGAGGAGCCTCCTTAAAGCAGATGTTCCCGCGGCACATGTGCGCTCCTACATTTTTGCTCTTCCATTTCCCTTTAATCTACGTCGCCGAGCGCGCAGTTTTTTCCATCGGCCGCGCCGAGCGTCGCGCATTAAACGTCATTACGACGTCGCGTGAGAAAAAGGCCGGGGGAATCGGCGGCTTTTTCTCAGGCCGCACCGCCGAAAACGGTGAATTCGCTCCGTGGGCCGCGGCAGATGGCGCGTATACGCGCTCCTCGTGTTTTTTTTTTTCTACGTAACAGGATAAACGTACCGCGTCGTTAATCGTCCCGGCGCTTGACCGACGCTTCTTTTGCTCCTAATCCTTACGGCCGCTTAATTATAGAGGAGCTCCCGAGGAGAGTCGGGATTACGCGCGCCAGAGCACTACCTACCGGGGTAAATATTTGAATGCGGTGTTTAGCTACCAGTTTGAAATTGCAGTGATTTGGAAAAAAAGGCAGTCGTACACTTTTTTTAACGCGAAAGAAACGCGAAACCTTTCGTGATGAAGCAACTCCACTGCAATTATCGATAATTATGCAATCTTATAATTATCCAGCCTGCAGCTTACTTTTAAGCACTCGAAACTTTTTATACGCGCCAATCGTATCAGAAAAATCCATCTAAAAAAGCTCATAACTCAAGCGTCTTTATCTCCCGCGGAGTTCATTGTTCCCCGCCGATTAACCGCGCGATCCTTGTTTAAATACCTCGGGCTAAAGGATCGCCGGGGGAGGGGGAATTTTGAGCGAGGGATCGATCGGCGGGCGCGTTCGATCCCCCATTGTTCGCGAAAATAATTTTCGCCGGGGCTTCCCACGTGCGTGCGAGAGGAGGCGAGCTCGCGGGCCACGCGGCGCACAATGGCGAGAACGAGGCGCGCTCCCATGCCCCGAGAGTCCAGCCCCAGAAACTTTCTCGAGCGAGAGAGCGCCCGGGAAATCCTCGCGCCCAGACTTTAGGGCTTCGCGTGTAATGTTTCGTTTTTAATTGTTCGCGCTTCACTTGGCTCATCCGAGGCGCGACGGCTTTTCTACAGCGAGGAGGCAAAGCTTGCGGGATGATGAAATTTGTTTTCTCAAGTGGTAAGGCGCTTTTAGCGCGCGCTGGAGAAAAAGCTAATTATATACAGGTGGTACACCGGAGTAATTGATTCACGGGGTATAAATTAAAATGAATCATTAGTTTATCGTTCGCCTCTCGCATTAGTCATTAAACTCGGGGTACACAAAAAGCGAGCGAGAGACAATAAAAAAAAGTCCGACTCCGGGTTGTAAGTACGCGCGCTAGCATCGGCGCTCCGGCAATCAATTCCAGCGTTTTTCAAGCCGCCTGGAAACACCACCGCGATAAATCCTTCGCCCACGTATCCTGAATTACATCACGAGCCGTTGAACCGCTCGGAAAAAAAGCTCCTTCGATCTTCCGTGCAGCGGCAAAAAAATCCTCGTTCTCACACAAAAAAAGGAAGAAACAACGGCTCGCTCCCGTATACTCCTTTACTCCGAGAGGTCGTCAACTCCTGAAGCCGTGGAACAGGTGCCCGGCGAGGCGGCCGATAATTCGGTGGGACCTGGTATCTTATCCCCGGGCGAACGAGGTCGCGCGTTTTCCATCGGCCACTTGACGAAACGAAAGCGCGCGCTTCCTTCGAGTCGCCGGTGGGTATGTGTACGGGGCCACCTCGAGCGTGACGCCCTACCTCGCGCTCACGCGACGCGCGGGCACAAAATCGCGGCGAGCCGCGAGCCACCGGCTACGCCTATGCGCCGATTATACCGTATTATTGTCGGTGCGCGCCGATTTCGAGCCCAGCGCACCTGGATGAGTGCTCGCGCAAATGACCGACTTCGCGGAGCTGCTTGGAATCTCCCGATGGCGGAACATTGGAAATTCATGAAATTTGTTGTTGTTTTTTAAAGGAGGTGCTTTTTGTGTATTTAACATTTTTCACTCGGGATTTACGAGGAAATTTTATGATCGTAAATAATTTAATGTAGAAAAATGTTATTATAGATTGAAGAAACATTTATGATTTTAATTAATGAAGCATTTTGCAACGATATGATAAAAAGCTTTGTAATGTAATGTATATCACGGATAAAGATCGATTTGGGTTAATTTAAAACAGAAAAAAAATGAAAAAGTTATTTTTTATAGCATTATTATATGTGTTGAAAAAATTCAGTTGAGAATGTAGCTAAAAAATTAATTGAAATTCTGCTTGAAAAATTTAATCGAACCAACTGAAATTGCAGATAAAAATGTTGATAAATCCAGCTGAATTTTATTTGTTTAATGAAAGAAAGAAAATAAAATATAGCTAAAGATTTAAAAATTTGATCTACGCTCTTACAATTAACAAATTCTTAATATACGGCTCAATTAATGTATCGTAAGCAAAATAAAATGACCAAAAAAATTAAAAATTTGTCTCTGATCAACGCACAATTTACGAATTTTAACGATTTAAAAAAAAATTACAATGCAACAATAAATACAGATTGCACGCTGTACCCATTCGTAAACAGCTTCAACACCGAGCGATTCAACTTTGCAACAATGCAGAGCGTCGCTCTCGGCAGCAACAATTAAAATACGTTGAATACTCCGGGCATTGAAGCGGCCGTCTGAATGCAAGCTGCAATAACAGAAGCCGGCGTCGGTGTCTCCGGCCTCGTCTGCGGCGAAAAACGTCAAAGTGGATCCGTGTCTGCGGGCCGCGCCGCTCATTGTGCGCCCAGTCCGTTCGGCTCCTCTCCTCGGCTGATATTTGCATGCGAAATTGCGCCCCGGCTAGAGCCGGCGGATCGAATAGACGAGAGACGGCCGCGCGCGAGGCGCATACCGCAGCGCCTCGCGTCATCCTTATCTTCGATCCCGGCTTTTTCTCCAACTCCGAACCGTCACAATGGGGCTTTTCTCCGTGTAAATATAAGTGTCGATCCGTGGCCCCCGTGGCTTGTTTTTTTTTTCGACGCCGCTCTGGTACAATGGATCAGGGCTCCACGCGTCGGTGCTTTAGAAAAAAAAAAACCCGCGAACTATCGGCTCCGATCTAAATGCGTTCGAAACACGCTGTTTGTGTTGTGACATTCTGCGGAATTCTTTCTTATGATTATGAGCGAGCTAAGGAGGTCACACTCGTTGCCGCGCTTCGGGCGTTTCTTAAAAAATGGTTTTTAGCCGGGGCAGCTGTAATAATACCGAAAATGCGCGAAAAAAATCGGCTGCGCGGCTCGCGATGTTTATCCGAGCGGCGAATCGTAATACCCTTCTAGACGTGCACTTTCGCTTTCGAAAAAGTTTCTTATCTTAGTGCGCAACATCGAGTTTCGTAAGACCGAAGAGCCGAAGCTCCATCGGTAAGGCGTGTGCCACAGGTACGCCAGGTGCGATCAGCCGTTCGGCCGGTTGGTGTATCCGGCGATGGGTCAAGTTTCTTCGATCGTCGAGCGTCTAGATCTTAAGAAAGCAGAAATCGTACTTATCGACCTACGGTTCTCGGATCGTCGATCTTCTTGCAGAAAGTACTTACCTGGCGTCTTAGAAGTTTCTTTACCTCCGTTTAATAGTTCATCGACTTCATCACTTATCGATGGGTATTACTTATTCTTGATTTTTCTTAAATCGTATTTAAATTATAAAATATTTTTAATGATTTCATAATGAATTAATTCGAAATTTATTAAATTATTTATTCATAAAATATAGCTTTTCAGCAATAAGTTTTAATTCGAGGTGTCAAATACAAATTGTTTCTAGGATACAGTCATTGCACTATTTGTTTATAGATTTGACATTTATAATAGAAATAAATAATACAATAATCCTTGATACTTAAAGGAAAATTTAATCCTTTACAAATAGATCATTAATTTTGTACTGTATCGAAAATTTAATTTAAGACCTATCATTTCCTTTATACAAATTAATGCAAACTGGTATTAAATAGATCAACTTAAAAGACCAACAATTTTATGGCTCTAAAATATAAAACATTATAATGTTAACGTTTTAACTGCGGTTGATGTAGCCGGAAACTCCTTTACCAACAGTTTGCTGGATCCTCGATCCGCTCGTCCCGATTTACCGCTCCTGCGCGGCGGCGCTGTAGATCCCTGTCCCAAGTGTATACACCGCGTGTATCCTGCATCACGCAGCCGCTCGAGAAGGAGAAATGAAAAGAGAAGGAGAAGGAACCGCTTGCGTTGAGTCTCTCTCATAATGTTGACGGTGGCGTAGCGATAAATGTTAATTGACGCCCGGACCTTCCGAGAACGCTGAAAATGCCCAAAAGAAAAGCCGCCCAAGAATAAAACGCAGCCACGGTACGTCGCCAATTCCGACGGGGAAAAAATAACGTTAACAATGCACCGAGGGCGCGCAACGCAATGCAAAATAAAAAGAAACAAACTGAAGAATGCCATTGAGGCGTCGTTTAAATTCAACGGTATATTGCGTTATTTTTTAAAGCAGATAATAAATGAAAAACATTCCATCAAGATCCGACCGATAGCTCCGCAGCGAGCATTCCAGCTTTTCTAATAACTCCTCGACTGGTAATCTCCGTGTTACGCAGCGCGTCTAACGGCGCAGTGTCGCTTTATTATGCGCGATGATTCGAGTACAGGGACGCTCGTTCGCGGAGAGAGAGGGAGGGGAAATTACGTCGTCATCTCGGAGGAAAAAAAAATCATCGATCATGCGCCTTGTCGTCGCTTTGTACCGAGGCCTCATTTACATAGGCCATCGTCGCCCGCGGACTCGGTCGTCCAGTCCGCGGCTAATGGCCGAAAAATACCGAGGCCCCCCGAAATGTTTGGAGAGCGAAAAAAAGGTAAGGTGGAAAACACGTGTATACGAGGCTTCGTTACGCGGCGTGACATCAGCGCGCGCTTAATTGCCGAAGATCGTCGCGTACCTTCCTAGAAAGACAAACTCGCGGCCGAAAGTGTCCCCGGCGCAGGGAATTAGGGAAAGATGTCCCCGTCGTTTACGGGGCGTCGGAGTTTGCTTTATAACCGTATAGTGCCTCGTGTGATGGAAGGCAAACATTCGAAGTGCCCCGGCGTTTTGAGGAAACAGCCGACGAGGCGCTTTTTTCTTTCTCTCCCGTTCGAACGGGCGCAATGACGCGAGACCGGAAGTCAGAACTTTCGCATGGCTGCATCGTGGTACCCCTCGCGGTGGAGGAAGTAACAAGGATGCAGCACGCCCCCCTCTCTCTTCTCTTTCCGTGACTTACCTTACTCAATGTCGCAAGATGAAAGGAGAAAACGTAAATTTCCTATTGAGACTTTCCAAAAACGCTTTAATTTTTAACTCTTTTTTCTAATAAGCAAATTTTAATTTTACGTGCGGTGAATTTTTCCTTCGTTCTCTACAGATTTTAATGAAACAATTTACAGCGTTTTCAAAAACGACTGAATGATGTCATACTTCTAAACGCGGAGCTAAGCGTCAGAATAATAAAATTTTTATGACCCCGGATCGCTTGTAAATTAGAACTTTTTCATTGAGTTCAAAGCGATAAATTCCTTTATTGCACCCCTTCAAGAAAATTAACCGCGCGTCACCGATAAACGAAAATGAAAAAAAGAAAGAATCTCATTCCATTTCATGCAATCGTTAAAAGCAGTCCTCCACATGCAAGCGCATCGCGCATAATTGAATTTCTCGGAATCCGCCGTCGCTTCGACGAGGCTGCACAATCGAGCGCACTGCAGCGAACAACAAGCGAGCGAGCGAGAGAGAGAGAAAGGTAAGGGAGCTGAAAGAAGCGGCGCGCAGCGGAAGAACGGCGCGTGCCGGAAATCGGAGACTGGAACACTCGCGGTTTCTAATTAAGCCGGCTACAAATGACTCTTGATGCTCCATCGCGCAGAAAAAGACGTCTCGAGAGCTGTCAGTCGGACTCGCGGATTTATTTTCTTATACCGCGCGGGTACCGCGGCTGCAGATCCCCGCGCGTCTGCTTGTGTGTACACGCGCACCGTGGGCTTCTCCTCGAAACGAACGGGTAATGCACGGCGAGAGGCGACCGCTGCTGTTTAACTACGATATTTTGCAAATTCTCGTTAGAGAGAGGCCGGTATTTGTTTTTAATTGCGCAATTTCAGCGGAGCGGAGATAATTTTATTTCCACGTAAACTGCGAGCGCGGGGATTTCTAAAACACTCGCTTGCGCTAATGATTTGCGCAAATAGCGCGATGTAAGAGTTTATTTATTTTTTTTTTACTGGCACGCTCTTCACTTCGCTCTCAACCTTTATGTACCAGCGACTAAACAAATTAATGATGTTTACGCGTCGAGAAACGTTACTCAGACTCAAAATGCAAACTGCTGAACGAAATTCGCGCGAGTTAATTGGTAACTATAAATGATAACGTCACGATCCTGGAGGATACTTTGAAAACTATACCTAAGAAAATCCACATATTAAATCTGTATAAAATCTAAAACTACTCTTTGACAGATTCTAAATACTAAACTCACTAACCACCGTCCGTAAAATTTACATTGAACCTCAGAAAAATGAGCGAGGACAAATGTCCTCTCGCCCTTTATTTTTCGTATGCACACCGGCACTACCCTCGCGGGGGGTTGTACACGCGCGCCTCGCGATTGCGCAATCGATCGCGCGCATTCCCGCGGAGCGGAGCGTTTTTTTTTTTTTTTTTTTCATTATGCACCCATCCTTCTTGGATTCCCCTGGTGTCGGAGAGTGGTGCGCGACAACGGAGAAAAGAGAGGAGAGCCCCTCGCGTGCCGCGCGGCAGGAGCGAGAGGACGTCGTCGTCGCTCAGCGGGTCGACGACCCGCGCCTCTCACAGGAGGAGGATCGCGCGAGTGTCCAGCATCACCTATCGGTCGCGGAGCGAAGCGCCCGAGCGATCCGGCGCCTCCTCCGTCCGTTAGAGCTAGACTCGTTCCCTCGTACGACGGTTAAGTATCCCCTCACCCCTTTTTTTGGGGTCGGAGACAGGTGCTTCAGTGGAGGAAAGTTTGTTCGAGAATTTTTCATTCTTTCTTTTTTTTAAAAAAAAAAACTACTCGTGCGTGATTTGTTTATTGTGGAACGAAGAAATATTGGGTTCATTTGTACACGCGGAGGCATCGAAACGAGCCCCATTTATCAGCGAACATTAGCGCCTCGTTCATCAGTTACATATATTTCTCGACTCGTTAGCCGATCGACCCTCGGTATTTATGTTAATAAAAACCATCCTAAATATCCCGAATAAAAGTGCGAGAGCCACAGCCCCATGGTTATTAGTCCACTCGAAAAGTACACGGGGGCGATGGTAATTGTTTCTCAGTCCTCGCGCGCGTGGAATCCTCCCGCGGCCGATCGACGCCGCGAATATTAATCGGTCCCGAGGCGTGATTTATAGCGGCCGCGATCATTAGCTCCTCGGCTTCTCTTTGGCAGTCGCGCCTCTTTTTTGCCTCCCCCTCGGCGCACTTTTCAATCGTTAATCCTCGCCGGGACAGCCTTGGCTCGCGGCGCGAAAAATCGCACCTGCGCGCGCGGGGATCGCGCGCCGCTCGATCCCGCGGTGAAAGTATTAGAGATGAGGCTGCGGCGCGCACCTTCAAGGTCGTCCCGGCATCCTCCGATACCCGCGTCCGCGCTCCTTCGTTAGAATGAGCGCTCTGTCGAGCGATAAATTTTTGCGTCGTCGCGGGGAGGTGAGTTTCGCGCGGAGCGCCGTGAGGAAGCGGAGGAAGTGATTTTAGAATGCGAGTACGGTCGAAGGGAGCGGAAATAAACAATGTACTCGGCGAGTGCGCGCGGGTACGATTTTCCATATTTATGGGGTGTGCGCGCGCGCGACGCATCGTAAGTCAGACCAGTATTCGTCATTTATTTTTAGAAGCCGGTAACACGCCCGTGGGCTGAAAAACGCTGATGCAAGTTTCCACTTCGGGATTTATGCGTATAAGCGGGGAGCTGAAAAACGGGGGAGCAGGGAATTTCAACGCGCGCCCCGCGAATGATTTGTGTCTCATTCGCGACAGTTCGATGCACGAGTCATCCTTTTGCGGTGCAACTGTAAATTTTCGCTGCAATAATGTTGGAATAATTGTATTTATTCGTAGTATTGTATTAATCAATTATTATTTGTCTATTTTATATTCTTGTATTTTTTTATTCAAATTTGTCATTATTTTGTTTGTTATAACATACTGGTTTTATTGGAAATAAATGTACTTATTAGTGTGAGTTGGATATGACTTATCTTAATCTTATTTTAATTTAACTATTTTTATTTTATCTGTCGTTGATAAGAATAATTATTTTTAAATTATCAGTATTTTTGATGCGTCGAATTTATATATATGACGTTTTATATTAATCGTAAATAATGAAATTTACAATAAACAATTATTCTTATATTAAATTTAATTTTAATTTTTTTATGTTTCAGGTAAGTTGATCAACTGACTTGTCATTAATCTTTCGCTTCCCCACGTTTATTTTGTAAGTAAGTATAATTTAATAATACAATTAGATCTTAAATGAAAATTTACTCGGATATATAAATAGCTTACGTCTTATTGATTCTATCGTTGAAATAATAATCACCTGACCGAGCACAATATTTACTCAAGTTACTGATAACTCTTCGAGATAACGAAAAAAAAAATCTCGAAAACATTTACTATTCAAACAGTTCGATAATTTTCGCTGATGTACCCATCCGCCTAATTATAAATATTCATTCCCTCGTCGCGTATCTCCCTCGACTCATCGAATCCGACGAATCCTCCTTTTTTCGCACTCCGCGCCATCTATTACAATCCCCCCCCGAGTCGCTAATTTTTCATAAAAATTCATTAATAATCCGCCGGTCCCGTGAGATCGCCGCGGAGATAGGCCCAAAGGAGGAGAAGTCGGAGAAACGTCGCGGCGATTTAACGAGAGACTCCGCTTGGGGGACAGGTTTCCTGGGGCGATCGCGGAAATTTCGGCCTCGTCGACGCCGTCCATCAAGCTGCGGCTAATCCGCGATCTCGCGGCCTGCCAATCGGCGAGTGCCCGGCCCCCGTCGATCGGCGCGCTACAGATTTCGGATCCAGTTTCGGGGAAGCCCGGCTTGGATTTCGATTCGACCGCTTTTTACGGAATTATGAGGAATGCGCTGCGAGGCGATATTTATGGAACTTATAATCCTTAATAATCACTTGAGCTCCTATAAACATTTAAATTAGGAGCTTTAGTGAGGAGGAAAGTTTGAGAAAGTTAAGTTCGAAGTTTTTTCATTTTTTGAACTATACTTTTTCGTCTGGCACATAAGAGCGGGGGGAATTGTCTAGTAAAAATTATTATGTGGATAGTAATCTTAATATCAAGAAACCTGGTTAGAAAAAATTACCTGACATCATTTTAAAAATGACTCAGAAAAGTCGTCATTTTTATAAGGTTTGTGGTAATTTTGACTAATTAAGTTACTTAATCTTAATTACTGAAAGAGTAATTTTGGCAAAAAAGTGATTAAACACTCTGTACGTACATGTACTCTATAAGAAGATCAAAAAAAAACAGCAACATCTGCAGAACAACAGTTCAAATCTCATCTCAGAAAATTCTTTAGAAGAAAAGATCATTAAAATTGAAAAATATCAACAATTGTACTGATGTATAGTTGGTACTTGTTCGGACCAAAAAGTGACGTATCATCATTCTATCGATACCATAAAGGTTCAGGGCATTTTGCTCTCCTAATCGGCCGTTTCCCTCTTTCATGCCGACTACTGTAAATCACCTGGACCTCGGCGGCGGTCCTTTTTTGGAAATCGTAGGGTTCCTCAAACGTTTCGTAATTGAGCCGAGCTACCGCCACTTTTCGGTCGATCTTTTACCCGTTAGCTACTTATCCGTAACACGGAATCCACGGTCCATCTCTGGCGCAACTCGTTTAATTGGTACTATAAACATAAAATTCAAATTCCACATCAAAGCTCCTTATGATAATTAGACATCATTTAATTCGTTCAGCACAATGTTAATGTACTTACGATTACCGCCGAGAAATAACATAATAAAAGCTTGATGTCTCTTGAATAAAATTTTATTTATTGTGGGAAGAAAATATTCTACGAGAAGAGAAAAGAATGTGAGAATCAATTAAATTTGTTTTTCACCCATTTTTCTATTTAATTGATTCAAAAAATTCAAGTAACCATCATTCAGGCGGTTTAGGTATAGCAGGTGCTCGTATTTTCAAAAATCAATTGCGTTGGAGGCGATTGCAAATACACCCCTCTATGACGCAAAAACTAAAATTTATAATAATCTATAAATAGCATTGAATTTCCCTCTCTAGTACATTTTCCTTCAGCATTTTCTTTAAATAAATAATTCATTAGCATATTCCTTCATTTATCAATAATCTGCAATTTTTGTTGTACCATAAAAAGTAAAAGTATTTCGTCGATATACTGGTCGATAAAAATAGATAGCTACACACTTAAAAATGGTACGCGCTCGAGCAGCATTTTACGCTTTAATAATCATGCAAAACACACAATCTCCCCGCTAGATCCCAAGGTAAACAAACTTAATTACGCGAAGGACACCGGCGCACAGTATCAATCACCGTCGGCATCCTCCCTTCGAATCCCGCGCGCCTGCAGCTCTCCGAGCCGCGCGGATCGCAAATAATTAATACTACAGCGTCGCGGTGTCGGGCGAAAAAGCGCGGGGCGGTCGCCGAGGGCCGGGCAATTGAATAATTTATGCCCGATCAATTATTCAAATGCGAGCGCCGGCAAGAAGCGCGCGCGCGCTCGCGTATCGATCATAAACGGCGCCGGCCGGCGAATTGAGAGAGACGTAGTCGCCTCGCGCCGATAATCGCCGCGCGATGAGGGCAGCGGCTAATTTCGCGGCCACGCGACAGCGGAAAAAGCTTAATTAAGATTCCGCGGGTGGAATACCGCGGCGGCACGTGCGGGACCTTTTTGCCCCCCGCTCGGAACAGCTGCCGGATTTTATTGGCCCCCACCGCTCGCCGTGCCTTTTTGCCGGGATTCGGTAATTTATGCGGTGTGCGCTTCGAAATCAAACGCTGTGCTCGCGGTCCGATCTGTAAACTGCCTTCCGATAGTTGTACGACATTTTTCATGTTTGAAATTTATGGTTTCAATTATCCGCGAGCGCGTTTTTTTTTTGTTTGCGAATCGAGGGATAAAAATGTTTAAATGCATACCGGTTAAGAATTTTGAGACTAGAGGCGTCGGCGCGCACGTTTTATCCGGCCGATGATAAAAAAAAGGAGGTTGCGATTAGTGCAACTTTGACACTTTATTGGCGAGAGGAAAGCCGGTTTTTTGCGCTCCGCAGGAATTCGCTTTGAGCTGCGCTCGCGGACACGCGCTCGGCCTCTCCCCCACCTCCTTTCGCGCGCACATAAATCTCCGCGGCTCGTAATTAAAGGTGAATTTTCGATGCCGGTCCATTTATGCATGCGAGGTGCGCGTGCGCCTCCTTTTTTTTTTCCTTCGCCGGCATAATGAAGAACAATTTTAAACGAGCGCGTGGGCAGCGCCGCCGAGGTGATAAAAGCCGGCGGATTGATGCGCGAGCCGAGATTTTCGCGTTCGCGCATAATCAAGCGGACGGGTGCGCGATAAGCGCCCGAGGAGCCGCGGACGTCAACCTGACTGACGTAATACCGTCCGCGGTGAAATTAAGTCCCGAGGGTCGACGCGCCTCGGCTCTTCTTCATTAGCCGGTATTAAACTGCGTGTAAATGGTCCGACAAGTTTTCGTCGAAAGAAATTCTACGGCTTTTTTTCGGGGAGCTACATCGCCGCGTTGACTAATGAGACTTCTTTTTTTTCGGGGAATGAAGAGCCTACTCGGAGTGAAAAAAAAGCAGCGGTTTATAATTGATAATTGTAATAACTCTCCTGGTTTTTTTTTAAGGAACCTTCGGATGGATAATAAATAGTTCATTATGCAAATGAGTAAATGAAACTTTTCAAAAGTCGACGTGAATAGCAGTGACAAAAAATGGAGTGATGGCGCCCAATTTTGCGCAAAACTTTTAATTATCGGGTGATCTACACCAGACCAACGCAAACGTCCCACTGGAAAGGATTCACAAGACGAGCGCGTGGGAGATAGATATATTTTTTTTTCTGTTCGTGGCTTGAGCGATCGACTATGAAACAACTAAAAAGAATAAATGTATATGGACGTGGCCCAAGTTGACGGCTCGGCGACGTTATTATTTACAGAATGATGATTGCATCAAGCGAGAAAAAAAATACGTCGTTTTATCTAATCTCGAGTTTCGTGCACGATATCGAATATCGGACTGCCAGGTATTATACACGAAATTTATATACTTTTTTCCAGATCGCTGTGTTGAATTATTTCCGCCAGTTAGTTTAAATTCAGGAAAATAACTCGAGAATCTGCCGATAAAATGAAGTAGAAAAAACGCTTTAGCGAATTTTTAACGTGGTCAAATTTAAGTTGTGCTAATATTTGGCGGAGTCCTTCCAGCCGACTCGCAGATAACGCACACACCAACGGCAAACAAGAATTCGGTGTTTACGGATTACGTCGGGAGTAAATATCAAACAGAAAATTTTTTCGTTTCCAGTAATCGCCTTATTAATAAATAAGAAAAAAATTTTAAAAGTTTCTGTATCTGTTTATTTTACCTTCCGATATTTGTTTGCTTTATTTCAATAAAAAATCACGCAAGGCCTTTACGTCTGTTTGAAATATATATATTTTTTTTAATAAAAAAAAATATTCAACAACGAATGCCTTGACGTACGTTTAAAAAGTATATTTTTCTTAAACTTAGGAAATCCCGTGCTTGAGAAATAAATGACAAATCCATATACCCCACCTTCGCGGCGAAAAAAAAAGAAACGCTCTAACAAGTTGTCGCCTTGTCCACACTCCATCGACGGCGGTTCATCTTGATGTTTAAATTTAGCCGCAAAAAACGATCGAAACTCTTTTCTCGTTAGGCGCGATGCCACTAATGCAAACGAGGCTTGAGCCCTGGCATTACAAACGGTAGCAGAAAGCGACAACCGGTATATCCGCCGGGAGTAAAAATTCAAACCTACCGAGAGCGAAGAATTATGGCGACGCTTATTTAAGTCAGTGGATGGACTGGATTTTATTTCGAAAACGGTATGTTTTTTCTGTATTTATAGTGTCAAGCCGTCTGCCAGATAGAAATTCAATTTTTCAAACTAATGCCTCGTCCACTAAATTTAGCGCACGTCAAACTGCATAAATCAAAGGCACTTTTACAAAAAGGTGCGCATCCATAAACGTTGAAGCCAAGGCTACAAATTTCGTGCTGGGCCCGTCGAGCGCTTAATAATCATTGCTCAAAAAGGCAAGAAAGTTGATATGAAGACGTTCGAGTGCGCGACAGCCGAGAAAAAAAAGGTCGTCAAAGACACTTTCATCGAGAAAACTACCGTCGAAGGTGGTCGCCCGGTGGCGTCGCGAGCATTGTCCGAGCATCGACGCCGTCATTTTTAATCTCGCGGCTTCGCTCGGCGTGGGCGTAGCGAGCGCGTGCCGGCCGTATTTAGTCAGCAGCCGAGCTGGCGGCTCTCTCTCTCTTTACCGACGCCACTCGAATTCATCAAATGGTCTTCGCACACTTACTTACTATCGACGACTACATTGAAACCAACTGCTTCTTTATGACGTCAAACTTTCATCTAACGATTAATAGTTTAAAAGTTGGCTCTGATATTCGAAAGGAGAGTTTGTAGATAATATAAAGACTTAACTAAAGATTTCAACTGAGAACATCGACGATTTGACGTTGTTATTCACTGCCGATCGATCTTAGATTTTACATTTAGAAAAGTCGGGGTTCAGAATTTAGCGACGGCGAATTGACAAACGGAGAAGTTGGGGAATTCACGATATAGAGGGAGGAAAATATATCTTATGAATTTAGCGTCGGTATGGATTTACGAGGTGCCCTGGAGAGATAAGGATTCCGCGGTGCCGTCGCGACCGCGGGGCCTTTCATCCGGATCATAACGGCGGCGCGGCCTTTTACCTTTTGCTTCGTCCCCGGCCAGAATTTCATAAATAACACCCGGGGAGAGAGGGAGCGAATTTGTAGTCTTTAAGCCTTTTTAAGCGCTTTTGCCCGCGAGCCTTTCGATCGCTTAACTTTTTTTTAGAGACGACTCGGAGGAACGAGGTGACCAGTTTTTTTTTTGCAACGATGTCACAGATACATCGCAATTATGCTGAATTTTTGCTATTAGCCAAAGAGGCTCTCTGCTGTAATTTGTACCGATTTTCGTCGTGATTTATTAAAAACATTTAAGCTAATAGCTTTTAGACTATATTTTTTATTGCATAACGTCAGAAGAGATTAAAATAATTTAACAGAAAACCGCAACGTGGTTAATAAATAACAGATTATCAAATTAGTCTACGACGCATTCACCTTTAATCATCTACTACAAAGTATTTTGCACGTCAACCCAACGAATCCGCGAACACACTCAAAGCAAAAAAAAAATCCTGTTAATTCGTCAAACACGCTCTAGGCACATCAGATTATCCAGAATCACTTCCCCTCGCTCCCCGCGTCTCTTTCAAAAAAACGCCGTCAAAGAAATCACACTCCGCTGGCTTTAATTATTTCGCGAAACGCGAGGCGGTCGAACGGACCAAATAAAAAAAAAAAAACCAGAGAGACGAAGCCCGCGAGCGCGGCCGGAACAAAGGCGCCGGGCGAACCAGTTTCCTCCCTAGATCTCGCTCGAAGATCCAGAAAATTTGGAGAGCCGCGATGTTAACAAGCCGGCGCGACGTGTTAAGGCCTCCCGAGACACTTGCGCCCGGCATTCCGGCGCGGGGCTTTTAAGTTTCTTGCTTCCGCGCCCGGACCCTTATTTCGCCGCCCCTGGAAACGAGCGACGGCGACGACGCTTTGTCCCGGCGCGCCCGTCAATCTGGCGGACGTCGGGGAAACTGGTTTCGACGCGGGGGGAGACGGCCGCGCGCGAGGCGCGCAAAACAAATTAATAATAAGAACACGGCGACGCCGCGGCCTCGAGGATGGGCTAGTGCACGGGGAGCGGCGGGACGAGTTATACCGGGTGGCTTGGGCCGAGCGCGCGCGCCAACTGGCTATTGTAACAGGCCCTGGAAATTCCGGTCGACTTTTGACTTCTTGTGACATTTCCAGGGTTTATCTCGCGTTATTATCGCTTTTTATTACTTCTCTTTGGAGGAACCGGATTACGCTGCGTAACTACCTTGCGGCTTGCGTACGTGATTGTTTTAGAAAATTTCAGCTTACTGTTTGCCTTGGTATCTGCGTAGATCAAAAATTGTTTTTTTTTGACAGAATTACAAAGTATTTCGAATGTAGAATAGTAAATCTTGAAATTTAAATGAAATGCATTAAATTTCACGTAAGACTGCATGGGGTCAAAGTTCATCGTCACTTCTTCATTTGGAGAATGAGAACGTTGTGATCAAAATAGAGTACTAAACTGAATATACCTCTTCTTGATAGTTCTGCTATTTCTTTACTACTGACAATGAGTCTTCTTCTACCATCAGATACGTATAGAGTTGCTTTAAAGAATGTAAATGAATAATAATAATCTTACAATTTTATTCTACACACGACCTTTATAATTATGCACAATCACATTTGATGACGTAAAATTTTGTCTTTCACTTATATTACTTGAAAAAATTATAATTACATTATAAATTCTAGTCATATCTGTATAGATACAAGTTGAAACTTTTTCGGTAGTGTAAATCGAAAGTTTGTTTTTTAGTCATCAAAATTGATTGTTATTAAGATGAATGAGGAATGAAACAATGATAGTTATACGCACCGAGATATGGTTTTGATGTGTAGATAATACCTACCTGTGCATATCCATTAAGGAATTGTCTGAACAATGCAGCAATCGATTCTACCCGTTAAGTGTTCTAATTTCATTATGTAATTAGAAAATTAGCATACAGAATAGCGCGACAATTGCACCGTTGAATCAACATTAATTACGTAACGACCTTTTTGTCCAAAGTCGTAAAAATCTCTGCTATTTGCATAAAGAAAACAATCACCTGCAAAAAGTGACAATCGCGCCACATTAAACAATTACTTTTACGATTGGAAATTGCCGCGGAAACAATTCGAGCGATTAATAAAAACCGTCGAAATTACGAGCGACCAACGGGGTAACGACAGCGGCGACCGGAAAAATTCCTCGAGCCGTGACAAGAAAAGCCCCCGGCAGCAAAATAAAAGCCTCGTTCCTCCCGGGCTCTCGCGAAAGCAGATCGCGCCTCGATGAACGGGTTAAAAAAACGCGGCTTCCGAGCCCATTAAAAAGGCCGCCGCGGGGACGCATAATTGGCGTCGAACTAGGCTAATGCTCCGCCAGCGAAATTCCAGCCTCTCCGCAACCGCAGCCCCGGCTCGTATGTGCATGGCTAATGCAGCCGAGAGGCACGTGACCCAATAGCGTCGGACCCGATAGCCGAGAGGCGCGCGCATATCGATACCCGAGGCATGATCCGAAGTAGCGTTATGCATCGCGCGACGACCAGCTTGTTGTTGTTGCCGTCGACGCGTGAGGTATGCGCGACGCCGCGCATTTGCGAGTCGATGCTGCGTGGCCGATTGAATTTTCCTCGAGAGCCGATGCTAGATATTGCCGATAGGCTGTAGGGGTTAAGAGATTCTGTACGGAGCAATGCCCAGGGATCGTCGCTTTGCATATCGATGTTTTCGAGAAATAGGAGTCTTTAAGAGTACATAAAAACGCAGAAGAACATGCGAAATCAATGTTGTTATTCAGAACAAAGTCAAAGAATGAATTTAAAAAAATTAAGTAGAAAAATCCAAATTTCACGCGACATTCGATCTCTAAACGTGAAAAATTCATTTTTTAATTATTTGCTTTTCAATGCAGGGATAAATCGGTATGAACATTCTGAATTCTTCATGTTGATATTAATTTTATAGGTTTCCTCTTGATGTGTGTACATTGGGTCTGTAATCGTCGCTTTGCTTATCAATGTTTTCGAGAAATAGGAGTCTTTAAGAGTACATTAAAACACAGAAGAACATGCGAAAACAATGTTGTTATTCAGAGCAAAGTCAAAGAATGAATTTAAAAAAATTAAGTAGAAAAATCAAATTTTCACGCGGCATTCAATCTCTAAACGTGAAAAATTCATTTTTTAATTATTTGCTTTTCAATTAATGCAGGGACAAATCGGTATGAACATTCTGAATTCTTCATGTTGATATCAATTTTATAGGTACGTTTCCTCTTGATGTGTGTAAATTGGGCCTGTAAGCATCCTCCTTTATTTCTTACTCTACATCTGGCACGTACCGCTCGATGTATTTTTTCGAAAGATGCACCAGTTCCAACTTTTTCTACTGTTTCTTAAAAGCCGGAAGCGGAACTGGCCGCGCATCAAATTACAAGTTTCATACATTTAGAAAATACACGCGTTGCCACTTACCGACTCTCGTGAGTCGGGAAAATGAAAAATTTCAAGCGTATTCCAGTCACAGGGCCCGATAACACGTTGAAAATTACATCGAACGTCCAGTAGCTCCTTCGACTACCGAATAATGCATAGATCCATCGGATCGAGGCGCGGGTAATGGCGTGACCGGCAGGTCCTTATCGCTCGGCGAACGGAACACGCCCCCGAATCGCTAACTAATTATTCTCCCGCGTCGCCGATGGACGGTGAGATGAAAAAAGGTCGTAAGGAGGAAGCGGAACCTGGGAAGCCCGTGCGCGAGAGGTGGGGCGAAACTCATCTCTCCCGAACGGAAGCCGGCGTTTTTCCCTCGCTTTTCTCCTTTTTCCCCATTCACCGTACGTCGGGCTCCCCATCGGCCCGTGATCCGGGTCTGTTATAAGCGGCGCCATTATATATACGTACTTCATCGCTACCACGTTGTCATATCGCGTAAACGCATTTTTCGGTCACGCGCCCCGCGCGATGGGAAGCCCTCTCCCTCGAACTTCGGCTAATTTGTACGCCGGGCCCGCTCGGCCGTACGGACGATTAGGGAAATAGACGCAGGATATCCGCTGCAGCGGCCGATGCGACGACTAATGATGTACGCGCGGAATCGGAAATATCGGAACCGAGTAATAACCGCAAGATCGCCGGAGGTCGCGCCGATATTTCCCCCCGCGGCGAATACGAATCGTTCGATTAAATCTTTTACTGCGCTGTGCGCGAAATTATTCCAACGGCGTCGGACGCTCGTATTTTTCCAGTGCGCGGCTCCTTTTTCTCGATTCGTGCGATGAAAACTGGACCGTGAAAGATTTTTTTTTTCGAGCGGAATCCAAGAAACGGCGTTAATTGACGCACTCGGGCCACTGGTTATTGTTAATTATTCTAATTGAAGCCGCACGGGCGCTTCTCCATTTTTTTACTCGATCCTCGAGTACATTAGTAGCTGCTAATAGTCGGCATGGGCCAAAGGAGTCGCAGCTGTTTGACTCGTCATCATTGCTCTTCTCCAGGCATTTAGAGGGTTTTCATCACCGTAAGGGACGTTAAGTGACTCGTGATTCGAAGTAAAACACAGCTTCGGTCACTCGGCATTCAAAACAAACGATTATTTCTGTTTAAACTGTAATTATAATTTTTCGAATTGTTAAGTACGGGCTGCTCTCTCTCTCTCCAAACATCTTCAAACTACGAAGATCCTATCACGATTTTATACTTGAATATGAAAATCTCCTAGATGAATTTAAATACCGGAAAATGTTTGTTAAAAAAAAATTCCTAATCACAAGCTTCGATACTCGGTAGTTCCTGGTACTTTGGGCTTACCTCGACTTCAATCTTCGGAAACTACATTGAAATTATCCCAAGCGGTGGACTGCGAAAAAGTACACGCAGAAACCTACGCGGCGTCCCGCAGTAATAACAAGAACATCGCAAAGCCGCGTAGCCCAAGTCCCGCGTGGATCACGAATTGCGTTCGTGACTTCGGCGATGGCGAAATATCAAAGGAGGAAGACGCGGTCTCCCTTCTTTCATTTTCCATCGAGCCGCGCGCAGGGACACCGAAGGCACGTCCGCCGCGCGGAATTCCAGGATTTTCTTGCATGCACTCGCGCATTGAGCAACGGCGGAAATTATTCCGCGACGTCCGCCGAGCATCGATTACATTTCCCCTCGTAACAGAATTCAACGACTTGCCCCGAGCTTACCCTCCAAATAAAAAAAAACGCGCATTCCGGGCAATATTCGTGTGTCGCGTAATAAGAACAGAGCCGTTAAAAAAAAAAAGACAGCCACCGATGTGTACGTGGCGCATTGCGCAACGACGTCAATGTCGTCCTGGAAAAAATAGTCCGCGTTAATATTTATTACCCGCGAGTCCACGGCGAGGAGGCGTCTCTTTACGAGTGCCCTCGCATACCCGTAAAATTGCGAACGACCAAGGACCAGAAAAAACGATAATCGGTATTTTTCACGGCGCGCCGTGGACACGCGATACCGTAGGAGCGTGCCTCCTCCGAGGCGGGAGAAAATAGTAAAAAAAAGAGGAGGAGAGCCGCAGGAAAGCCTGGGAGGAGGAGAGGTAGAGCGGGTGAAAAAAGGGGCGCACGCGAGAGGAGATAGCCGGCGGGAGAGGAAGGCGAGGAGCAAAAAGGCGGGAGGCGGGCGTCCATTAGCGCGCGAGATAGCAAGGACGCGGGGAGGCCTTTTGCCTCTTCTCTTCGGTCCCCCTCGCGGAGCCGAAACGCAGAGTCTTAATGCCGCGGATATTTCATCCGCCGGATAAAGCGCCTCCCGGCGGCCGGTCTGCGGAATTATTAAAATTTATAGAGGAATTTACGCGCCGAGATTTTTGGAAGTTAATTCCTCGCGGCGACCCCTGCGGACAGATTTTCTTGCCGGAGTTCAAAATTTAGCGCGGCTATTAAACGAGTCTCTCGAGGAGTAATGGATAACGCGCACTTGAGGATATACGCTAGCTAACGATCTATCCAACAGATATACAGGTTTTACGGCTTTCGTGAACTATAATGGCTCGACTTTTGAAAGGTGAATTTAGAAACTGAAATGCAAAAAGCACTAACGAAATTAAAATTTTCTCAATAAAAAAAACGTTAAAACTCCATTCGTTATCTAAATGAGTTCACGTTCTCCGCATTAATTTATTTTTTCCAGCGATTTCCGTTAGACGGATAGCGAAGCTAAATACTACTTTCGAAACACTTCTAATTAAAAAGGAAAGAGCAAAGAACCTGAGAGGCTTTTAGTTTAATTAAAAGAGACTAGGCACCTGTTTGAAATATCCGCGACGTCTCTTGCGATCAGCTTCCGATCGAGCGGAGAATTTCCATGTGTTTTTCAGTCGCGAATCTTAGAAAGGAGCCTCCGGCGCACCGCGAGTTCCAGCTCGGTCGAGCACCCCGTAGGAGCCGGGGAAGGTCGAGTCGCATACTACACGAGTGTTACGGTCGCCTCGCGCGTCCATTACCGGCACACCGGGCGAGCTTGCTAACAACCAATTAAATTAGGACCGCGCGCGCGCCGGCCGGACCCGTTTTACTGGCCCGCTGCGATTCGAATTAAGGAATTGAGTTTATTCTCCTTTATGATTGCGTTCGTTTCTTTATTCGTCTTTGGAGGTACGCTTGTATCCGATCTGTCGATACTTGTAATCCGAAATTGACTTTTTGTTCATCGCTCGCATCGTTAGCGCGAAAATCGAAGCGATTTTTTCGTTCCCGTGTATACATCCCCTGATTAAAACCAATATTGACAAATTTAAAATTTATTAAACGCGTGTAATTACGCTTAACGAAGTCGTCCCGCTAAAAGACTCGACTCCTCGCGGCACGCTATTATTACAAGTAAAACTATTTATCATGCCCGGGCATCGGGGCGCACGATCGTTATTATTGCCAAGCACCTCGGTACAACAATGAAATACGTCCCAATTTGTTTCCCTCGCTCACCGGCAACGATCTCTTCATACGCTTCGCATAATTTACAGCGCTTTAACACTCCCACTAACTTATCTTTCTCTCCCTTTTTTTTTGTTCCAGGTGAGTTCAACCGGCCGACCTCTGAGTTTGCACCGCGGCGATAATGCGCCACCTCCTCCCGGAGGTGCGTCTCGTGCCGATAGCCATCGCCCGGCGGTGCTTCGTTAGCGGCTCGGCCGCGAAACGAGGCCCGACGCCGACTACTCGACTTCTTCTTTCGACGGATTTTTCGAGGGGCGATGATCGCGATGAGATGCGCGGCTGTTGCTCGTTTACGCGGATTAGGATCTGCTGGAGTTAGTGCACTCCACGTAATAAAAGGCTGCGTTGTGCGCATTTTTTTGTTTAATTTTTTGAGTGATTTAAAGTTATACTTGTCGAGCTTGTCTTATGAAATGATCGTTGGGTAAATGTTGTTTTGAATGGGGTTAATTAAGCAAGCTTAGGCTTTTAAATAATTGATTAGTCGATCCAGCGATATTTTTGATAAATAATGCTCCTAATGCGGGGGATTATTTGTATGCTAAACGAGCAAATTTAATTAGTGCATAAATCGCTTTAACTGACGACTCCAAATCCATAAAAATCCCCGACTGTTCGGCGGCAAAAAGTGGATACACGAAAGAAGAAGGACCTCTACACAGGTATAACGACGACGGCAACCCGGGGAGATCTTCTCCGGAATATGCCAAAGTTCCTGGGATCGGGAACCGCCTCTCTTTTTTTTTACCTTTTTCGGTTGCGCGGCTAGATCGTGCGGTTAGATCTGTGAAAAAACACGTGTTATGCGACCATACACTGACGTAACTCGCCGCTTCTTCTCTCGATTTTGCCTCTGATATTTTTTTTTCCCTCTCGAGATGAATGAATGAAAGAAAAAAAAGCCGAGCGCGTTAGGAGCCTCCCGTGATGTGATGTAAACAGGAACTACAAATCGCGCTTAATGAAACGACCAAGTTTTGCGTAAGTTCCTTCCCACCTTTTTTCCCCTGTGATCCCGGTGCTTCCTTCCCGATTTTGGTTAATCGCGCGTTAACCGATTTTCGCGCTCGAGATGGAAATCGGCGGTGGAGAACGAATAAGGCAATCGCGAATCGGTAGCTGTATCGGTCGGAGCTACTTGCTTTGCGATGCCAATCTGCATCCTTGCTCATTTTTACGCGTCGAAACCTCACCTCGCCCTTATAACTTTTCAACGATCGAGCGATCGGTTGTTGGTTTCTTTTTTCCTCGAGCTTGCTTTCGACTCCGCGGAAATTCGACACCTCACCGAGATCCGAGCCTAAAAGAGGCGAATAAAAGGTGAGCCATGGCGATGTCTCGATTTACAGATTTGCTCGATCGATCGCTCGCCTTTTTCTCCCCTTTCGCTCACCTCTGCTCGACTCGCCGGTCCACGCAACGCCGCACTAAAAAGTCCGTAAACACCAGAGCGATATCGGCTTATTTGACAACAAATACTCGACCAATCGTTATCGTTTCAATTCCAGTACTTAATTAAGGAAGCTACGCGAAAAAACCGCCATAACTACCCGGAGCGATTGATCAAAATTGATTTCCATCGCATTTGTCAAAGATAAACCGCGCGCGCGCACAACGGAACCGATGAATAAAAGATACGCGCAATAATCCAAGCCGCGCGCTTCGGGAAAAATCTGTAACTGTCGGGCAGGTTAGATAACCGTTCGGTAATTACACCGGTAGCGTCGCCTTCGGACATTTCGCGATTAATTCACGGGCCGAGGCACCTGTCCCGCGGCCTCGCGAACCAATGCCCGAGCTCCGCCCCGATAAAATCCGCGCGAGACCGCAGCGACCCGCGTTTCTTTGAGATAAAATCCGCGCCGATCGTCCTTCCCGATTTTTTTTTTTTTTTGCTTTTCTCTCATACCGAGCGCGCCGTAAGCCCGCGCTGCAAAAAGAGAACGAGATTAATAAATATTAAGCCCCGGGACTGGATTAATCTTTCGATTTTACGGCCCGATAAAACTTTGTTCTCGAAACGTATTTATAATAATACAAATGAAGGTATAGAGCGGGAGATTATTTTTCTTTCGCATTTAAATTCCGCCTGTATTTTTCGGAGTTCAAAAATTTAATTTTCTGCGCTCGCGAACTCTCGCGTCAATTTTTCATCTTAATACCTGCAAATAAAGGGGTCTCTCGTACCGATCCCTCGTGCGCCCGTGTATTTGTCCGAGGCGACGAGTCTCGTGTGTACACCCCGTCCTCGCGCGTGGAAAGCCGCAGCAGCAGGAATGTTTTAATGTCCGACTCGCTCTTTTTCGCAACCTCGCGGATAGACTTTTCGCGCGCCTGGGCTCGCGTGCGCGGACGGATAAACGAGCCTCGTGTCGCCGGTATGTAAATTTTTCCCCGCGAAGGATTATACGCGCGCGCTCGCGAAATTGCGGGCTCGGGCGTTACGTATTGCTCGCGAGCGTCGAGGAAACGCGGACGGACGGATGTCGCTCGAGTGCAATTAGGCGCCTCCATCGGGACGCAAAATGGGATTTAATCTGTATCGCCTTTACACACAATGTATCGCTCGCACTTTTTTCGTCGTCTCGAGCGTGCGCGCGCACGCACTGCAATCAAAAGACGGTAATTTTTCATCCGCCGAGATTGAATCGGAATTAATTTAATAAGCGGCTCATAAAACCAATCGTTTCAATAGAATCGGAATTTTTCAAAGTAGCCGGAGCGAGGCAGACGGTAAAGGGAGACAAAAAAAAAATTGCGAAATTGCAACAATGAATAGCCTCGTTGAAAAGGCCGCACTTAGCGTCATCGCGGCGATCGATCGCAAACATCGCTCGGTTGCCCAACGGATCTGACCGGCTCGGTCGATTACGCGCGCACAGGCCCACGTGCTCGGGTTTTCCGCGGGCCACGCTCGCCTAAGTGCACCCTCGCGTACGCGCGGAGAAAAAAGGAGGCGCGAGAGCGTGCAATCAGGCGGCGTGGGTGAGCTCGCGGGGGGAAATTGATACCGTCCGAGGCTGTACTTATGCAAATGGCCGTGTGCGCACGCGCGACGGAAGGTCGATTTGTGCGCGCGAGAACAAAAGCCGCTTCTCTTTCCGGAGCCTCCGCGAACGCGGTGCCAAGTTTGGCTGCTGCAACGCAATACTCGGACTATCGACAAAAGTAAAAAAAATAAACCTGGGCGCGACCGGTTTGTTTATATTTACTCTAAAAGATACGATCCTTTATATAAAATAAGCGATTCAGGATTTATCACTTTTCGATTTCTATCTGAAACGTGGACACACACGAACTAGAGGCGCGTGAAGTGCTTCGAAATTCTTAAATCTTTTATAAAAATTCAGGATATAATTTATAATTTTTGCGCGCGTCTTTACCATCTTCTCAATTTTTTCGTCGATATCGTAGTTTTGAATTCGATGTTGATAAAGAATGTCAATTTATTTTACTTATTCTTAAAATCTGTTGATTTTAAAAGATTATAACACTTCAACTGTGTCGGTCAAAATAATCAAATAAGCCTATTCCTGCGTTTAAACAGACTACTCCTATTTTTCGAGCCATACAGTACACATAAATTAAATAAAATTTGATAAAATCCTCTAGTAGTGTACATAAAGGGAGTGAAGTTTGATAAATCGAAAATAAACGTCGCAAGGAAAGATCCGCGCTCCACATTCGCGTCGTAGGAAGTGGAGGAACGCGCGGGGCTCGGTCCGGGGTAAGGTATCTCGATTTTTTCGTGCGGGCATCCCGATAAATCTGCCGGCGCGCCGGTGCGGCAACGATATCTTTCCTCTCTCGCGGCAAGAGAAGGACGAAGGAAGGTAGAGAGAGAGAAAGAGAGACGCTCCCTCGCTAGGTAGGTCCCGGTCGGCGCGGCAGTCGCTCGTTTTACAAGTTGTTTTACAAGGGGATAGGCCGCATGCTGCGACGATCCTCTTTCTCTCTCTCCCCGTCCTCGCTCTTTTTCTGCGGCTCCTCGCGGCTTTTCGAGCCCTCGAAGAATCCTTTTGTCCGAGGCGCGGCGCGACCGAGCGCGCGGTTATCTGCGAGGCTTCGACGGGGCCGACCTCTCCCCGCGTCCTGCTTGTCCGCGGGACGCGCGATTTATGGCTATTTTTGTGCGGCTGAAGATTGTTGATACGTCGAGTTTTGGCCGAAAAAGAGCCCCGGCGATCGGTAATTGGCCGGCTCGTCCATTAAAGCCCGAACGTGCGAGCGCTTTGAATATTTCTGAACGGACTAAACGATACAAATTTAAAGGACAAAAAAGAAAGGAACAATTTCTTTTATTCGAGGTTAAAAAAAACCTTCGGGTATAATCTACGAGGACAACAGGTGGCGAAAAATCGGCGCGCGCCTGGAGGAGTAGCGGTGTAACACCTAGCGATCGGGACAAAAGGGTATAACTAGGAGGAGAGCAAGGGACACCCGTGGCGTGCACGCAACACACACACATCGGTCTCGCTCCTTTTTTTTTTAAAGGAAAAAGTGCCGAGAGGCTCCGCGCGCGCCGTTCGGGGGGGCAGAAGAGAAAAAGGGACGCGAATGGTTACGCGCGGCAATTTAGCGCGGGTTAATAATGATTCACGTCAGTCAAGCAGCCAGGCCGGACGTACGTTCCACGATGCAAATTCATGAAATATCCTGCCCCCACCGCCGGGGCACGATCCCCTCCCCTTTCTCTCCCCGCTGGTTCAGCGCTCGCCGCTCTCACCCTCTTTCTCTATCTCGGGGGCCTTCTAATCTTTTGTTTTCTTCCTCTTCCTACTTTCGCCCAGTTAATTCCAATTGCCGGCCTCCTTTTAATTGCCTCCGCAATCGAGCGGCGAGTGTCAACCGAGAAGAAATCCGATCTTTCGCGCCGTTGGAGTAAATCGATTTTCGCGTGCAGCGCCGAATGAATAAAATAAAAAAAGATTAATTAATCGCGCGTTCGAATTAAACCAGCGAGCGAGAAAATCGAACGTTGCATTAGCATCGAAATAAACCTTCGAACCTAACTGTCGAGCTTTTCATTTGAATTATTTACGGCGCGATTAAAATAGCGACTTTTTTCAGCGCGCGCGGAGTGTGCGCACTGAGACAACATTTATTCAATTATCCCCGAGCGTAACTAACGAAATATCTCAATAATTTTCATACAGCGTTATCGCTGGCTCTATTACCATATAATGGCCACGGGACAAGCTGGACAACTTGCTCTTGCCGCGTGGCGATTCCAATTACACCGGGCTGTTTATTATATGTATAATACATCTATTACGATAAGCCGAGCCAATAAAATTCGCAGTGATTCATATCGCGCAGCATCGGGAGGCACTAAAACGATCGGGATCGCGTATAATTTACATGCGCTTTGGTACCGAAACTCTTGATTTTTTCCTTCTTGTCAGTCTTATTTTTTTCGAGAATAATGCTTACAGCGTCAGAGGCACCGATCGAGCGGAGAGGCGCGGGTTTACGGCCGCGCGAAGAACAGAAGCCCGAAGCCGCCGTTTTACGGGAGTCCCCGTAATCCGCGCCATTAATTGTCCTAAGTCGACGTGCGTATTCGCAAGCCCGCGATAACACGATGTACACCGATGTTCCCCAGTATACCATAAATAAGTCGGATGCATGCATTTATCCGACTAAAATTTTTTTTTTTAATCTCGACTTGTTTTCTGTAAGTTTTCAGGACCTGAGAAGGCAAACGCACTTGGATCGCAAAAAAAACGTTGGTCCTATGCATCGTGCGATTGTCTTCTTAGAGAAAAAAGAAAAATTCAGGTGGCTTTATTAACCTACTTTTCTTTCTACTTAACTTCGTATGTCAAGGTATTTTAACTGAGTATAATGTACATTTATTATTATTCTGAATCTTCACATTTTTAAAAGGAATTATTTGGCATGTTATGCAATAGCAATAAATATTTGTATTTATGTGTATAAGAAAGTAGTTTCGTAACTCGGTCAACAATAAAGTAATAGAAGGTGGATTTCCATAACATTATTGTTTGAAAATGACGTAATTCATAGACGGTAACAATATCAACAGTTTCATTATTTGACGTTTATGGCTACTACAATGTTTATCTGCAGCAGCTCGCCTTAGAATTTATATCTCTTTCATATTCACAGGTATGCACGACGCGATCTCGCGGCCTGTTCCAGTATACAATGAAAAATCGTTTATTGACGATCGCTCGATTTTATTAATCCATCGTGATTCCTTTCTTTTTTTTTCATTCTCTTGACCCACCGATCGACCGGCTGAAAAATCGAAGTTATGAATAGACATCGAACGGCTTACTCATGTAAATTAATGAACCGGCGGCCGGCGAGGGCGCCGAAAAAATGCCGAGATTTAAAGGCGCGATAGGCCGAAGGTTCCCAGGACCTTTTCGGGGCTAAAATCGATTGGATACAGAATTTATTTCGATCGAGGAGTAATAAACCTCACGTCGATGCCCCTCCGCGTTACCGACCAAAAGATGTAAACAGAAAAATCGGCACTCGATTTTCGAACTAGAAGCGATCGACGGTGTCGGGGCTACCTCCACCACCCGGAAATATCAATATAATAGCATCGAGTTACAATTATTAATACATTTATCGGTTCGATCTGCTCTAACGGTACCCGCCGGAGTACAGTTAGACATTCGCGCGGGATCGTCCCCCGGAAAGAAAGCCGATTTCGTTCTCCTTCCTTTTTTTGCGCGGGGTTAACGAAAAATTCGGCGTTACCGATATTTTCGAAAGTAACGACCGAGGAGCGGACGAAATGAGCGGGCGAGCGCGCAAAAAATCGGCATCGCTTTGGGGATCTTTTGTTTTGGTCGAGCGCCGGGTTGAGGAGCAAAAGGACTGCACCCCGAGAGCCGTGAGATCCTATCTGACATAAATAATTATCGTGCGCTCGCTCGCGCGGCCCCTACCCAACAAATCTGTCCGCGGGGGGATTTTCGTTTTATCGCGCGTGCGCGCGCGCGGAATTTCGCCTCCTCCTTCTCGGATGCCGCGCGCGCGGTGCATTCCCCGGATGATCCTCGAGTCTTATCCCGGTGAAAAAAAAAAATTTCGTTCGGGACATTCCTCTTGTGCATAAACAGAGGATCGGATCGGGGGCTCCTCGAGCGGGGAGGAGGAGTTGTCTTAATTGTTATTTTTCCGGGAAAAGTTCGACGATGCCGAGATGAGATAGAAAGATCTATCTTCGCTTCTATAGTGCAGCGTGGGCTGATGGGAGAGATTAAACGTTTGTTTAGGCTGTAAGTTGGTTAATTATTAGAAAATTATTGAGATTTACAAGCTATTGTCTTTGACGATTTTGAGCTGATAATGTCATCGTTGAATAAAAATGCATGCGTTTAGTGAAATAAATGTCAAATAATGGTTAATGTTTTACTATAAATCCTTGAACACTGATATTTTATTAAAGGCTGATTGTAGTCGATGATAATCGAAATAAATGTCTGTAAAGCCCCTGCATTTTTCATGTTTTATACATAATAATTGGATACTTTCTCGAATATTTTTAATAGCATGCCATATAGTTTCACATATTTCATTATAATCTTTAAAAGTTATCATTTCATTTATATACCTGTTAAATCTGGCATTTAAAAATATTCGAGAGAAATGAAGAGCCGAAACGTCGAGAACGACTAAATGCATTAGGACATTAGTATACTCTAGACTGATTACAGGTACATCGCTACAACCAAAATCTGGATCTTCAAACAATTAAAGCTGAATATTCCCACCGGACCCAAATTATACAAAAATTTAAAAAAAAAAAGCTTTTTGCGTATCAAACGTTATGAGGAACACCTCGAGGCTACGATTTTATAACGTTATTTCCAAAAACTACGGACAATTTAGATTCCTCGAAGTAGCTCAATGCATTTCTTCTCACGCATCGTAGGCGTTTTGCGTATCTCGTGATTTTAGATGATTGCACGGCGCGCGGGATCTTTATCGATTTTAATTCGAGGTCGAAGGGTTAGAAAGGCTTAATTTCGACCCGCTCCAAATTACTTCAGGCGCTTCCCACTGCTTTATTAAATTCAGATTAAAATCACGCCAAAACCACCTCTCAAAAGTCTTCGCAAAATCCAACTTCGCGCGCGCACTTTTTATCGAAATAACGGAAAGCTTAAGTTTTCCATAGCCACAGGATCGAGGCTCAAATTGCACGTGTACGGGCAAAGCACTCGGATTCTCTCGGTATCCACTTATAAACAATTTATAGGATAATCGTTCTAATCTCGGCGGCGATTCAGCGGCATAAATCGCAAGGAGTCGCCGGGGCTTAATCGGAGCCGCGCGATCTCCCGCCGCTCGCGCGCCGCGGTTGACACTCGAAACTTTTCTCCGTCCGCTTATCGAGCCGCGAGGATCGCCGGCTCGAAATTGCGAGGCCGTTTGATCAATGGATAATATAAAGATCGATAACCCCGGGGGGACGATTTCGCCGCGCGCCGAGTGCGATGCGCGCTCCGCATTAATGAATCGCTCGCGGTGGCAAAAAATCCCTCGGGAAATTGGAGGTGCCAGCGCGGATAAACCTAGGGACGAGTTCAGCGCTGCGAAGGAGAGCGGCTGGATCTTCTTCATCGGTAAGTGGAATTCTTCCATGTATTTTACATTATCTTAAAATTTATTCGATTATAAAAATCCGATGGTATCAGACAAGGGGATGCGCAAAATATTTATCATAAATTATTTAAATTTTTTCATTTTTACATAATGAATTGGTCTTTAAATTGAGCTTTTGCTTGAAAACTATTTTTTCGAAAGGTGAATGTCAGAAAGTTTATGTGAGAAAATAATTTAAATGCGATTTACGTTTCTGCATAATGATTCGAAATACGATCAAGTCGCAATTTCAGAAGACAAAGGTGCGATCGATCGGTCACTGATGGGGAGGTCAAGCGATGGCTACGAAATCCAAATTATTTATGAGATTCGCGAGGAAGCGGCAAATTAGCATTGAAACAAAATGGCAAACTAATCTAGCGAGCGATCGTCTCGGTGACGCGGGTATACCCTCGCGCCCGCACGAATAAAAGCCGCGCCGAATTCCCTTCTTCGCAGCCTCTCTCCTGGGGCGAACTTCAAGCGCTTGATTTACGATCACAGGTTGAGGACGGGCTGATTGTGCCTCGCGATTGTCGCGTCCTCCGAGCTTAGGTACTACGTCTCGGGGCTGCTCGAATTTCAGTATCACGGCGGAATCGTACTTTATAATTGAAATAGTTTAAAGTCGAACATTGTTATAGGGGCTTTTAAAGTGCACAGTGGCGCTAAAACGTAGTCAAATGTTTATGCAGAGTTTGTAGGGTATTTTTTAATATCTCCTTATATGTATAATAAAAATAGTTTTGATTTTTATTTAGATATAAAAATATACCGTACAACATAAATTAATAATTTGATAAGTCATTAAATTGAGAAGAATCTGACAAAAATGTTAATATACCAGTAATTGAATTTTATACGGTTTCAACACACTATACCCCAGACTCCGGATTACACACGCGTATATATAAAATCCCCAACATAACTCAGGTGAATTTGATTTTCGTCTAACGCAGCGTGACGTGCCGCTCCTCGAAAATTTCTAGTTCATCTCCCCTCCGAGCATCGAAATCTAGATATATAAATTCCTTCCGAGGAGGAGTAAGGCACATACTAAGGGGGGAGAAATGGCCGGCAGGTTGCAACAATGACAGGCGGTGGCATACCTCACGAGAGCGGGTAGCTTATAATAATGGCGGATAGCGATCAGGTGCTTGTTTTATTGCCGACAGATGCGCGCCCCGCAGCTTCTCTTAATGGTCGACGCCCCGCTAAACGCTCCTCTCTCGTCCTTTTGCTCCGTCCCTCTTTCTCTCTGTCTCGAATTATTACCAAGTTTCTTTTTCGGTGGTACCTTCGATACCAGCGTTTTTCACCGTGCTTCGCCTGTTATTACGAGCGCGACTTCTACGCGGGGGAGGAGGAGGTCAGTGCAGCTGTCGGTACCGATTTTAAACGTTCACACGACGCGAAAACAATTGTCTTTTTTATGCATCCAGTACAAAAATATCGGGTAATTTCACGTACATCGATAGTACTTACGCTTAATAATGGGAAAAAAGCGAGTATACTCAAGCAATGCAGTATACGCTCGATCGACGCGGGGCAAAAACGAAAAGCGTGCTTTTAAAGCACGAAAGGCTCGATTTGTTCGCGGGAGATTGACGCCGGCGGCGCGTCGGCGAAGGATACCCACACGCGAAAATGTGCGGTTGATGCGAAGGTCGGGACCGTAGCGCGTTTCTTGTGCAAGGACACGCGTTCGGGCTATTTCCGATAATGATGATTACCATGTTTACGAGATACGGAGAGATGCGATTTTCCGCGCGCGTGTAGAAAATTGTTCGAAAACGCGCGGAGCGCATGCGTATGTGCCGCTGTACAATGTAAGTCGTATAAAAGCTGCTTGTAAATTACCGTTCGTGTACAGTGCGAAATGAATCTTGGATTGTTTATTAATAAAATCTTTTAATAATCTTTCACAATATTCTTAAAATGTGAAAAACTGTGAAAAATCATTCGTTTCAAGTGAAATCTGAATCATTCAAGCTTAGACTGGCTTAATTTTTTTCTGAACTAGAGTAATTTTTCAATTAAATGGAGGAATGTTACGGAATTTTCACACTTTCTCATTGCAAGAGTGAAGATTGCGATAAATCACTCTATTTGTGAAAAAATAAAAATTTGATTTCAAAAAACCGTTTAAAAAGTGACTAACTTGTTTCCCAAAGTAATTTTGTTGGTAATTTTTCATAAATTTTTATTTATTTGTTCATATTTTTCATACTCTTTCACATTATCGGAGATTATTTCAATATTCCCTCGTTGACACTAAATAAGCATTTGAGAGTTTCTACGATATTTTTGAAGTTATATAAATGTAGTAGGATTACCTAAACTAAATCGACTTTCTTCCCCAGAGCGCAGCGCTCGCTACTTATTCAGGAACGTATCGAGGAGCATCTCGGGGCGCGCATCGCCCGGAGAATTCCTCGGTAATTGTACTTTCAGCCGCGCAATAATCGCCTGGCTTTTACATGCCAAGGTGTTCGCTATCGTTGAGGAATTTCCACCGGCTTTTTCCACCTCTCGCGCCTCTGCGATCGCGCGGATTCTCTGGAAACGGCATCGATTTAAAATATAAAATTATCGTTGCTAACTGGAGAACAAGAAACAAGAAAGAATTTACATCCTGCGCGTAATAATAATTCGAGGTAGGCAGAGGACTTACTCCACTTTACTCTGCAAGGGTCAAGTCCTTCGCGGAAAACTGGACAAAAGGAAATTTTTTTGCTCGCGAGGAAGTTGATTTTGCTTAATGAAATTCATCCGGTCACTCTGCGGAAGTTCCTTTTTACAATGGATCCTCTACGATACTAAATTCCTACATCCTGAACATAAATAAACAAGCAATCGACTCAGGAAACTGCATCATCGATTTTCTTATCAAGGTTTTTTCGCATTCCCAATAAATATCGCGTAAAAGTCCGTATCCTTAAAATATCATCCCGGCGGCTGGCTGGTTCAAGGCTCCGAAGGTAGAGGACGAAGGCAAAGGGGGTACACGAGCAAGAAGCAAAGTTTCGCAAAACTGAAAAGAAGGCCGCGCGGCCGACACCTCCGGTCCTGTACACCCGGCCATTCATCGGTGCCGCAAAAAGCGCGAGTTCACTTTCGAGGAAGCGTCGGAGGCGCGTAAAATGGCGCGAGCGCGCGCCGAGGTGTCCGTGAGTCGCGACCGGCAAGAAAAGGGGGCGCGGACTCTCCTCTCGCATTCCCGCCGCGAGAGGACGGCCGATAGCCGCTGCGCCGATTTTACGGGCGGCGCGCCTCGCGGCCTCGTACATGCATTATACCGACCGCTCGAGGCGCGCGGAAAAACGCTTGAAATTCTAGACGCGCCGCGCCGGGGTGTACCGCGGCGAATGATCTCTTAATCGAGTTGCCTTAACGATCGCGCGTTAGCTAGCGCCTTTTCTCGCCGAAGAAGATATGGTTCAACGGGTACTTGAACGTGCGAAGGTGTTTTTTGCAAAATTACTTTTTTCAGCGAACGGTTGACCCGGTGGTCGCTGAGTTCATACGAAAATTCCGAGAAGCAGGGGCTAACAGTAAGTGAAGCTGCGCGCTTTGCTGCGGAGGTGCGATTTGCTCTCCGGCGAGGTCGAGGCCTTTTTTTTGCCTCTTTTTTGTTCGCGTTAAACTCTCGCGAGCGAAGGTCATTTTACCATAAAATTAAATTCGTTAAAATAGTTTTAAATGAGTTTTAAGTTTCTTAAAGTCGGCAATAAATATTAAACTTTATGCTTCGGGGGTAACGCGTAAAACTTATAGAATACCTTGGAAACATATACAGTTCTGTTATTCACTCCTTTCTTTATGTGAAAGAATGAAAAATTACACGATTCTAGTGAAAACTGAGCCAAATGAGCTTCAATTTTTTCTGAAATAGTAATTCTGAAACAGAATAATCTCATCATGAGCGCGAACAGTTTTAAAATTGTAGTTGAAAAAAAATCTTCACAATTCACTGCAGAAATTGTGGAACTGTACTTATATACTCTAAAAATCATCCGGCGAAACTATAAACGACTGTTTCGCGACACCTCGTACATGTTCTCGATGGTCCCACTGCCCCGGCGTGCTTTCGAATTCTAGAAATCGCGAAAAAAAAGGTGTCCGAATGCGCCGAGGCAGACACGCGCACGTATTAGCAATTTCAGAGGTGTTCCGCGGCAACGCCCGAGCCGCTCTCGGGAATTTTGAAACGCAAATTAGCATCGGGCGCTCGCTTAGCTCCAGTTAGCACGTTTCGCGCTCGCCTTCCTTTTTTTTTTCTCTTCTCCTTCGCCGCCGATCCACCTCTCGGGAGGCGCGACAATGAGCCGCATTGTCGCGCGCGCGGAAAGACGTTTTTTTTCCCGAAATAAGGACGTGTCTTAACTGTATTTCGTGACGCCTCGAGTGGAAGGAGGAGAAACTGCTTGTACAATGCGGTGCAACGTTTTTTTTGCACTTTTTCTGCGAACGCTAGTCGTTGAAAGGCAGTGACGTTGAACTAAGCGTTAAATGCACATTAATTATTTTTTATGCAAAATTTGATTATTCAGGCTGGAGAATTCCTGGTATAGCTCGAAGTAGGTTACCCCTATCGCGACATCTGCAAGTGTAATAACAATTAATCACAAATCAATAAAACCAATGCAATATGATTCGAGACAACAATAAATCTCTCTGCATCGCAAAAAAAAATCATTTTAGAATGACCGAAAAAAAGTAGAAATTCCTACTCTCTGTCCGATCGACAAAAAAATGTCAAAGCACACTCGAACTCGAACCGAAGTGGAATAAATTATGCCAGCTAGGCGATCGCGCGACAAAGGACTTTTACTCTCGTCCGGCAATAATAACAACGCCCGCGCCGCTTAATTGCGAACTGGTCCCGGAAATCTCGGCCTGACCCTTTTTCACGCGATCTCCCGGGTCGCCGGCCGTTTCGCTGCCTTTTTTCCCCGAGCGAGCATGCAAAACCCCGCGGCTTTCTCCGCGTTTATTAGCAAAAATGCGGCAACAGTGTGCGAGCGATCGGAGATAAAATCCGCGCGGTCGCTGTTTTTATCCGATGATTCTGCAATTGTGTTGCCGCTCGAGTGTGATATTGTCGATATTTGCATTGGGCCTTGTTTGTGTTTGTCACGCCACCGATCTTACACTCGTGTCTTTATTTTGCATTTTATTTATCAGCAAACAATTGAGCACTTGATTAAAATGTATGCACAGTCGTTGTGTGCTTTTATTGAATATCTTATAGGAGTTATGCCAGTGTCAAAACGTTAATAATTATAAAATATTAATATGTCAGTTTTTTATTAAGAAAACATCCTAATAATTTTACACTTATCAGATGAATAGATTTTAAGAAAAGCTACGGGCTATGAATTTCTTAACAGCACGAATGTTCAAAGATAAATTAATTATTAGCGGTTTGAAATACGTGTTTAAACTGAAATTATTTCAATCAATTCAAAATTATTTTAATATTTCCAATAACAAAAAAGATGATGCATTAATATTTTACAATTATTTTGATTTTAATACAATTCTGAGCTTTTTTTGAACAAAATAGTATTGCAGGCACGAAAGGCACTGAAAGTAGTAAAAAGTAAATATTGAAGTAACTGCAGACTCTTACACGAACAGCATAACAGTATCCAATGAACTAGCGCGTACTTAAGTACTTACAACCGCATCTCTCAGCTGACTAAGCTGCACGGCTTTGCTCGATAAGCACAATGTCACTGGAGATTCTCCATCCTCTGTTCGCACAATCGCACGTTTGCAAAAAAAAAAATAATGGCAGCGAGTGCAGTTTCTTTCCTTTGCTTTATCGTGAAGTTTCTAATTCCATAAGAACTACATTATTAATATAAGTAGACAATTATAAACATGGAGTTGAGTTCAGTAGGCATTACAGATTAATCAGAGCATTGCATAATCTAAGAAGGCGATTAATTGTCACGAAATACTTTCTATTTTGAGTTTGCTTTTACTGTCGACATACAGCGAACTAACTGCCTTTTTTGCCGTCTATCGATTTCGCTTTGGCGATTAAAAATGTTGGTAAGCGATTTATTATCGTGTACTTCTAAACATTTACGGCTCATTTACGTCCCTTTGTATACAAATTACTCTTGCTTAATTCTTTTGTGCACACGTGTTATTAAAATGTATAAAACGCTTGCTTCAACTTTTGCGGTCATTGTCTGTACTTTTTTTCCCTCGGATTTTCAATAAAATAGATTTTTTAAGTAGCTCTAAAATTTAGGTATGTACGTTCGCACGGATCGTAGTAAACACATTGAGAAACCTGCATTGCGTTCCGGTACAAAGGGTCGGAAACGATACGTGATCTTGATAAAAACACAAGGTTCAATACTGCGCTGCAATCGCGGCTATTTCGATGAATTCACAGTGCTCGGGTAGCTTGAATTTCGCGCTTGTTTAGCGAAAGAGATTAGGCTACAGTAGCCGAACACGTGTGACCTTAACCGCGCAAAAGCTTTGGTCAATAAAGCATACTCGGCGAAATAACACGATTGTTTAAATTTTTCTTACATAAGTATAATCATAGTTTGCCCTAACTTTTTAATCAATTTTACGTTCACCTATTTTTTTCTTATCAGGAATAACGCCACCCGTAGCTAATCGGTTTTACGTCCGGAAATCATTCGACGGAAATAATCGTCGAACGACGTATATGAAGGTAATAAAGAGGGGAGAGAGCAGGAAGGAGGCTTTTGAGTCGATTTCTCGGGGCGACGCGTCTCGAGCGATAAGGGTCAGCGCGATAAGACTCTATATACCGAACTAGGCTTACCTGGCTCGATAAGTGCAAGAATGCAGTGGCCAGAGGTGTGACTTTCCGCGTAGCTGTTATTGTGCGTGCCTGGCGCGAAAAGGGTCGATTTATCGATTTGTAAATTCGAGATACGGTGTGTTTGCCAAGCGCGCTCGGGCAATTTTCGATAGCGATAACACCCCCCCTTTATACAACTTTTTTCCACACCGCGAAATGTATATTCCAGCGCTGATTTAGCTTCAGATTTCTGCGATCCTTCTCGACGAAGCGAATTAATAGTCTCGATGCGAGGGAACCGTAGGAATTAATCTGCAATCACTTGACACGCTTGCCACTTCTCATCCATCTCCATCGAGCGAACGAGATGAAACATCGGAGCATCTCGCGGGCTGCCATTAATTCCGCCGGGAAGATGGAATCGGTAGCTCCGCCGGAGCTAGCGATATTTATATCTATCGAGGCAATAAATTCAAAGCTACCACGGTGCCTCATCGCCGTTACTCGCGCGTACCTGTACGAGGGGGCAGAGTGGAAGAAAGAAGTAGACGCGGGACGAATGCTGCGTACGGCCGATTCCACGCGCAGACCCCTCATTACCGGTCGAAGTGTGAGATTCTCCCTCTGGCGGGCGAGCGCGCACGCAACTCCCGTAATGGAGTAGCTATCGAGGGAGCAGTTTGCTCTTTGATTGCCGATGATTCGCTCGTTGAGCGAGAGGCGCGATCTCGAGAAGAATTCGTGTAGGATACGAGCGTTTCTTGCGGAAAATTCGCGCTTTTAAATTTGAACGGCGGCAATTAAGCGCTGCTCTGTCGATGCAAGAAGGCAGAGAAATATTTATTAAAAAAATTCCAGAGTTTCTGTCGCTATAAGGAGTTTATTAGAAAATTTATTGATATAGTGAATCACAAAATTTCTCTTTTCTATCGACAAAATAATTTTATTTTTTAGGTTTAGAGTACACTCTCTGCATACCCGTAATAAACTCTTTAGTAACGAAAGACCATGGGCAACGTCAAAATGGTAATTTTTAAGAAAAATAATAAATCTTTCTCGTATACTGCTGCCCTCTGCATATCGCGGCTTATAATAACGCAATCAAGGATCGATGCAGTTACCTTGCAGCTTCGCGGATCAGTCAAGGTTCGCTGATAATTAAATTATTGCCGTGATCGTCAAGTGCCAGCATTTCACTGATCTCGACTAAAAAAAGTCACGTCATTCCTTCCCCACCGAAGCGTGAAACTATTCGCCGGAGTTATTGTCGCGTTTCGAGCGGTTCGCAAAGTCGAACGCGACCTTCGACCCAGAAAGCCGGCGGTGCTCCGTAACCCCTCGCGCGCCGTCGGCTTCGCTTAGAAGACGCGGCTTTCGCAATGGGTCGAGCGTAGCGGTTCGCGCTAAAATGCAAAGAGAAAAAAAAGGCCGGGGCGCGAGAAACGGCCGGTCTTGCGGTGGCGGCGCGGCCGCGAACGATCCACGTTGCGCAGTCGAATGCGTGCCCGCGCGACCGCGTATCACTCGGCCGGCTGCCTCTGGCGGTGTGCGATAAGGAGCGCCCGCTCCACCGTGTGCTATATGTATTCCGCATTTTATTATACAGACGCAAGGGGGAATCACGGAGTATCCACCGTCAAGTAGTACCCACCAATATCAAGTGTTTCTGATCGACTTCCGCGTTATGTGATCGTACAGTAAACTAATGTGTTGACTTTTGTTTGGAACTATGATGATCTTTTGATATCGAGTATCTCGATAAATGAATTAAAAATTGAAGATAAATACATTTCAAGTCATCTCTTCCAGAAAAAAACGAAAAAGCTACATTTAAATTTTTCCCAAATGCAATAATAATCAGGCGATAGTTTTACGTGAAACAAGTGCCTGTACTAAAAGACGCAAAAAAAATCATAATCCGTGCAAAAGTTCGAAAATCATAAATTGTAAATGGAGGTTTCCGCGAAAAGCTGCTATTAATCATCGGAAATTACGAATTTAACGCCTTTGGCAAGGTTCGTCCTTATATTACGAGGCAGCAGCGCGCCCATAAAGTTCGAAAGTATCTCACGACTCGGCGCTCGCGCAGGACCACGGCGGCGCCTCGTTGCGGCGCTGCGGTAAATTTTCGGCCGGCCGGTCACGCCTCGAGACTGCCCGAGATTGATTTAGGTCCGCGCGAGGCGGAGTCCGAGGCGCTCGCCTTTTTCATCCGCTCCGTAGGCTATGGTAGGCGCGCCTAGAAGACAAAAGCCCGGCTTCGCGAGAAACCGTATATAGACACCTATCGCTCCCACCGAATGGACACTTTATTATTTTTTATTCCTCGCGCCCTGTGATTCACGTACCGCAAAATGCCGTGAAACCGTTTCTAGCACCTCTTTTTCTCTGCGATCGATTCTTAAAACTAGAATTAAATCCTATTCCAGCGAAGTTTCGTTGTATAAGACGTTTAATTTCACCGGCAACTTTTAAATTCATCGATCACGTTCTTTGATATTTCTATTAAAATATATTAAAAATTCACTCTTTGAGATTCAAGACTCCGAGAGTTGGCGCCATTCAACCGGACATTTACCGATTAGCCAATCCAATTGCTTCTTTAAAAGCTTCACAACATCCTGCCACCGTTTTTTCAAGAGAGAAAAAAACAGAGTCATATATCCCGTTCGCTTTAAAGATCGCTTCGAGTATGCGCTATAAAAAAGAGCGCTAAACTCGCACGCCTGACTTTATTTAGTCACGAAAAACAAACCGATCGAGCGAGCGGATCGATTTCGAGAAGAGAAAAAAAACAGTCCCGTAAGTATTTACCGCCCTCGTCGAAATAACCGAGTTTCCTCGCCCACCGCGTCGGGTACGTCACCCGCCGTAATAATAATCCCCCGCGCGATTTCCACGTTCCGCTTCCCCGGGCGAACCGGATGACGATTGGCCAACTGCCGGCGCTTTGCCGATCGACGACGCGCCCACGCCGAGTTTTTCCAGCGCGATCGCGGCGCATCTGTCGTAAACGGCGGCCCCAAGGTGAGAAAATGCCCGCGCTTTCTTTCTCTCGCGCGATCGCCCACAGGAAGGATAATGAGAGTCGGATATGCCGATTCGCCAGGAAATCGAGCGCGTAACGGCTAAATATAACGTTTGCGCGGTGCGATTTTTTAAACGCGCGCACACGGGTGGCTAGGGAAATGATATGATTTTCTCCTCACTTTTTTTTTATTTCACCTCTTTTCTTCGTTCTTGTTACACGAGTGAAAAGCGATTCTAATTTATACACGTGAAATTAACATGTTGCAATTAAAGTTTCTAATAAAAATCCTACACGACAATAATAGAATTTAAGCGCAACTATCTATTTAAATTGTTTCCCAAAAAAGTTTCTCTTTTAAAATAACATGCAATTTCGCGCAGCGCACCGCTAATTTCTTTTTCTCATGCGAGCGCGTCCCGCTTTCCACCGGGGAAGCTCGAAAAATAATCTCCCCGTCGGAGGAGCCTCCGTTCGCGAGCGAACTCTCACCTCGCGAGAGCGACCTCCGCGGCAGGTAGTCGCCGGGCAAAAATCCGACGACCTCGCGGCATTCCACCGGGTCGCCGCGGAAATACCGCAAGGTGCACGTCCCCTCTCTCTCTCTCGCCGCCTGAAAAATCCGCTCGTGCGCGCATGCCGCGGCGCTCGATCGGGAAAATTGCCCGCGCGCTCTCCTCGTGGGAATGCGATACATCCCCCCGCGCTTGTTTCTATATACCAGATCCGACGATTCGGCCCCTGCATTTTTCATGCTAATTTATATCGGCTTTTCGGACGCGCGCTATTGTTTCCTCGGCAGGTCCCGATATCCCTCGTAATTTACGATTAACATTAAGATTCGAGAGGTTTTACTGCCACCTTTTTTTTAATAATTTTATCGGAGTTGCTGATCTATCGATGGTAAATTCATTTTATCGCTCTGTTATATCGGGCGATTTTAAAAATCACTCGAAATCAATTGCAGCGCGCTGTAAATTGTTTACAACGCAGTCCGTTCTCACCCATGAGCGCGTTGTATCGACGAATTGCGCAACGCGGCCCTCGATGTTCCCGGGGAACGCACGCAAGAAGGCATTGCCATTGGCGAAAATTACAGAGCGATAAGCGCGATATCTCGTTATCGCATTAACCCGCCCACGCCCTCGGGCGGCGAAATTTCCATTTTCGCTCTCACGAGAACGCGAATTATTTCGGCCGATTGGCTTAGAGGTGCCCGAATTGCGGCGCGCCAATGTGAACGTCGAGCAATCGGCGCACTCGGAAGCGGAGGCGCGATTTGTCGTTAATTACGTAAAGGCGCCACGACGGGCGAATAAATCATCATAGCGACAATGCAATTAAAAAGAACGGCGCGTGGCATTGTGCCGATACTTTTTAATGTCGACTGATTTTAATTAAGATTGCGACTCCACGTGTGTGCACGCCACGGACCTTGCTTTACGACGCGAAATGCAGTTAAATGGGTCTGGTCGTAAGGGGTCACAACGGCGCGTTCAACGAGAATGGTATTGTTATGCGATAGAGCAATTTTACGGCCAGCGGTTGATGAAAACATAAGAGAGACGGCCCAATACTCGAACAATATACACAAATAAATTGTGCAAGTGTTTTTTAGTTTTTTTGTTTTAGTGATGTAACGATATTGAAGAAATAATGTAATATTTCTTAATTTACCGGTTTCAGGTTACATGCAGTATATTTTCCATTTTCTGAGATTTCCATGCTTACTATATTTTTTCAAAGAGTTAGTTAATTTTTAAGAAACTAATTAACTTTTTATAACAGTTTTTTAAGACATAAGATATTTTTTCTACAGAAAAAAGATATTTGGATTTTTTTCTACACTTCATAGGATATTTGAACGTGTGAATCTTGTCCATTCAAGTATTAAGACGTTTCCCTTACCTGCACTCAGGATATATTTCTCACAATGTGTCGAAGGTACATATTCAAAAATCGCGTTCGATGAAGTCGTAAAACTCTAATATTTCATCCATTGAACAAAAGAGAAAAACGCATAGAAGGAGGATCGGAAAAAAACTTCGAAAACCGGGATTCTCGAAGATGCTGCCCGTCCGCTCCACCCTCGCAGCTCTCGACTCTCTCTATGAAAAATAAATTAACACATTTTTCACGTGGCACGGCCGACCGCAGCCGAACAAAGGGAAAGCCCTCGAGGAGGCACAAAAGAATCGCGCGCGCGCGCGGATCCTCTCGGAAAATTCCAGCGCCAGGTTTGGCGCACCGTCCCTTCCGTAAATCAGGTCCGGTAAGGACTTTCGAATGGCCGGTATCCCGCCGATTTTTTTTTTCCTCGAACAACGGGACGAGCCTACACCCTCGACTTTCGACGTTTGTGCGAGCTGTGAGGCGACAATGGGGATCGATTTCGAGCTCCGCGAAAAATCGGTGGGATCGGTTTCGGCCGCGCGACGGGCGTGCGACGCTTCGATTTTTCTCAAGGATGCTTCTCTTCGTTTTCTTCTTTTTTTCACCCAGAGCAGCTGACGAGTTTATCTCGGACGGGCGGCGTGAGTTACGAGCGCCGGGCTGCCGGATTCGTAAGAAAATCTTTTAATGAAAGACCATTTACGGGATTAACAATTCGCATAAATTTGCATCGTCGCCTTGCCCGAGCAAATGGGTCCGATACACCTGCTGATTTATCGAGTTATTTACGAAAATCTGAAAAACTACGCGTCAAATGAAGCAGCGAATGTCTCTGTATATCCCGCGCGTAGCGATGAAATATTCCTAGTTTTTTTCTCGCGCTGTAGAGCAATTATAAATCATCGGACTCCTAATAAAGACCTTCGCGTCGCAGACGTTATTCATCGCGAAATCCCATGAAAAATCGTATACGAGTGCCGGGTGAAATTTAAATAACCGCATACCACTTTTACGCGGTTTCTCTCAAAACACGAGGAGTACAGTTACGCGAAAACGCGTAACGCGCATATCTTAGTGCGTCGTAAACAAGGACACGAGCACCGGAGGCGCGATCGACTCAGAAAAGCGCGCCGCGCTCGGAAAGGAAAAAACAAGCCATCCATCAGCCGAGGCCAGACAAAATTCGAGTGAGTTAGAAAAACACCGATTTGCGCGTCAAGCCAGAAACGAAATAAAAAAACGGTGCATCGTAATGAAGCATCGAGTAGTTGTCACTTGAAATCTAAAGCGGCTTAGGTAGATGCAATTTGAATATTGAAAATTAACGATACTCCTTACGTAAGCTCCTTGTCTCCGTCAATTAGCAAATTTGAATTATCAAAAGTGGCGGGGCGGTTTAAGTATGCAAGCGCCATAAATAGGGGCGTCGTATAAATCGAAAACGCAACGCTTGCAGCGCACGGAAGGAGTGGGATACACGAGAGTAGCCGGGGAAACTTGCAAGGCGCATTAACGAATGCGTATACTTGCAAAATATATAGAATTCCCAAGTAACGCAGCATTCATATTTATAGTTCGCAATTAAATTTATTAAACGTAAATTTCAATTTGTTAAAGGAAATTAAGAAAACGATCGGTATAAAGTACAAAGTTTAACGTCGAAAGTTCAATCATTCCCCGCGCTAAGCCCAACGAGTTATACTCGACGCGGTAGAAGAAAAACGTTATAAATTCAATTCAATATTTTTATCATCCCAGAAAGAACCGCCGGAATTTCCTCATTACGCTTTTGCTGCATAACTTTTTCTCATCAAACGAAGCATCTCTCATTTCCCCCCGCCGCGCTCGCGCGAACGAAAAAACTCTTAAATGGATCTCCATGGAAATCGATTAAAAGCCTCGCCACGGAAAAATGTGTACGTACGGTAGCGGCGAGCGTTCTAAAACTTTCGAGCGGAGAACCGAGGGAGAAAGAGAGAAGGAGCGTTCGAGAAAGGCCTGGAAGGAGGTACGAAGAAAAAGGACTACGAGGATGTTCATATTCCACTCTCCTGCCGTTGCCAGGAGGTGTGAGGTGAGCGAAGGGGGAGAGGGAAGAAACCGGTTGCGTCCGTGCCGCGAGCCGAGAGGAGCCAGAGGTAAACACGCGAAGCCGATGTAGCATCCCCGACGACGCCGCGAGCCCGAGTGAGGGACTCCAGTTTTCAAAGACTCGCTGTTTTCGGCTTCTTCCCGTTCCATCCTTCTTTTTTATTCTTTGATCTTTTCAACTTCTTTTTATTTTCTCGCCGTTGGAAGCGCCCAGTGTCGATCTCAATATTCATTGTCCACTTTCAAAATCGACTTTGTTTTACATTTCTTTCAAATTCAGGATACAAAGTAAAAAGTAGCTGCTATTCTGCGTAAAAAAAGTTATGTTGGGACCAAACTTACGAGAAATTTATATTTTGCTATCAACTTTTTTTACAAACTGATAAAAAAACTAGCCACTTAATACACTGCAAAAGATTATCATTTGACTTTATTTCAATGTTTGTCATAAAAATTTAAAATAAACATAATCAAAAATGTATATAAAATTACAAACTGAAAGCTACTTTACTCAACGTGGGCAAAAAACTTAATTTAAAGTTTATTGACTTAATTTAAATTTTCATGAAGTTTTTATAAACTTTATATTGAGTTTAATTAAATTTTAATTATAACATACAAATTCGTATTAACTTTTTCAGAGTTTCATTTAGACATATTACAACTTTTCAATTACACATTACTACGTTTTGGACTATTTTTTAAAAAACTTAATTTCATTCAATAATTCAAGCAGTAGTTTTTCATTAAATGTCAGACAGATCCTCTGCTAAGTGTGATGAACTTCTCGTGAAGCTATTTCTTCACGCGGTTTGTAACTTTAGTAAATCTGTTCTTAATTTTAAAAAGAGCCTAAAAATAGACACTGATAAGTTTTCCTGCGGCTCTAATCGCAGCCGATAAAAGTTTGTTAACCGAGAGTCCGAGCCGGCGACAGGCGCATCGCTAGCGGTTAATGCTAATGCCGAGTAGCCCGAGAGCGGCGAACCGCGTCGCGCGCACGTTTCTCCGATTTCGTCGATTGCGGTCCACTCCTCGTCGAGTCAACGAGCTGCGCGCGCAAAAAATCGGCTCGCCGCGCGGTAACTACCGTGTCCTAACCGCCGAGCGACTGCACTCGAGCGGCTCCGTTTTGAATTTTCGATCCACTTTTTCTCCCCCACCCGGGCGCGCGAAATGATAATCATTTTTATTTAACGAGCGCCGGTCGAAATTGTTTCTTTACGCCACGGGGCCGACACTTAAAAGCGAGTTTAATGAAACGATCGGCGCATTAAAAAGATAATGGATCATTTGTAGCGGGGCGGCTGGAGGTTTATTGCCGAAGCAAACAGTCATTTTCTCGAACAATTACATTATCATTTGTACGATTTTCTAATTGTGTAACCGAGTTCGAAGAGAAACCGCCGGGTCGCGTTTTCAATTATCCGCGGGCGGGATTTTAGCGGCCGTTGCGCAACCCCCCCGCGGCGGTGCATCAGCCGATTCGCCGGCGGAGTTCGCGCGCGAGATGATCGCCGCTCGCGTCTCGGCCGCACCGATGTGGTAACAACGATGATTTTTGGTTTTTTACTCCCATTACCATTGCAAATGCCCGGCACCAGCCAGCGCACGGCTTAGAGTACATTATTATGAATTATTCATCTTGCGCTCTTTATTTTTTTTTTATGAATCATAATATTTGCTCTACTTGTGCTTTTTTTCGAAAGTACGGCTAGTTTCATCGCTCGAGGTTTTAAATTAAATTGTCTCGGATCGGACTGGCGCAACAATCCGATCCTATTTATAATGGGAGAATGGCCATAATTTCCTTGTTAGAGGCGGGTATATAATTTAGCCGTGGCGTTTTCCGCAGCGCCGCGAGACACGTAGCCGCGCGATGCGCGGGATGGAAAAAGGCGAGCATTACGCGACGGGCACGAGTGAGGCCTCCTCGAGGACAGGTGCGTCAACCTGTTATTTCCTCTCTTTCTGGACGGAAAAAGGTTAATATCGCGCGATGTTCTGCGAGCGTGTTTACGTGCTCATTGTTTCTGCTTTTTTTTTTCATTGATAATTGAAACTCTTCCTGCTTTTTACGTTACAGTATAATGGGAGCTTTTGGATTACTGGGATAGTCGGCTATATAATCTTGGGGAAAAAATTAATAAAAATTTAATGACGGTAACAGCTTGTAGTTTAAATCTCTTTTAGAAGAAGCTACGACTGCATTTCTTGACTCTCGTTTTCAAGAATCTGCTGGTCTTAGAAATGCCATTGATGTCGTCTCCCGCGGTGAGGTCCTTCTTAACTTTTCTCTGCAGCTTTTATGACTGGACGGGTCCCCTTGTTTCAAGCGGGGAGGAAAGAGAAGAGACGCACGCACGGCGGTTCTGTTTTTTCGTCGTCGCGAACTGAGTAAATCTCTTCTGTTTGCTGTGGAAACATTCATCTCTGTTTCTTTTTTCCTTTATCGTTTCACTTATTGAACTAAACAAGTATTTGGTCAAGCTTCACTTTTTCTTCATCTTTTTTTCACCAAACTTACCTACATCTTTCGAATGTCTGTCAAATCTTGTCTGCTTTTAACGAAGCTCTTATTTAATCAGTTATTCAGATCTGCATTTGATTCATCTTGATTCTCTGAAGAGAATTAATTAATTCTCTCTTATCTGAAAATGTGAAATTAATTAAGAAAATGTGAATTAATGAAATATCTACGTGAAAAGCGGTTCATCACTTGTTGAGGAAGATTTTTCACTTGTAAAATGTCCCTATTCACATTTTCTAATTTCATTTCACATTTTCAGATTTAGGTGGTGTAATTAGCAAAATAAATTATCCGTCGTAGCCTGCATAAAACAGCAAATTCCTAAAATATATATAATTGACTCTTCTTCACTAAAAGGAAAATCTCCTTCTCGAGGACGTGTACGCCGCTCTTCACCAATTTCTCCACTTGAAAAAAAAACGAAAAATCCCCTGTCACCGGTCTGTGTACTCTCCCTTGATCTCGAGTGCGCTGACAGCGACGACGTGACCGTCTCCGGAAAAAAGCGTAAAAGAACCGAACCCTCTCGCTCTCCCCCTTTAAAAAAAAATCCCGAGAACACGTAAGTTCCACCGCGTAGAGGAAAGGGGAACGAAAATAGAGGAGGAGACCGATCGTGGGTGCGCGCGCGCGCCGCCAAAGGAGCGGCGATCTCGGGCGTTTTTCCGCTTCTTCAAATATTGGCGATCGTGGGTACACACGTGGGAGGCTGGCGGCGGCTCTCGGTGTGCCCCGCGGGCGCTTCGTAACGATTCCGACCGGCGAGTGATCGATGAGAGCACGAGGCGGACGCACCGCCGTGGATATTTGCCAATCGCAGCGCGAGGGTGTAAGTGGGATTTCGCTGCCTCGATCGCATCCGCTCGCGGTTTTTACCCGTTTCGCGAATTCGACGAGGCGCTGGATATGCACCGCGCGCATCAATTTACCTAGCGTTGTGGTTTTCTTTAAGGAGAAACAGTTGATTAAAATTTCGCCAAGCCGAAAGGTTGTTTGCGTCGAGGGGGGAATAGGGGATAGTGATATTTCATATGCCAAGGGTAATAAAAAGGTCGCGAGTGAAAACAATATTCGTCGGGTACATATTAAAAAGCTCGGGGCTAAAGTATATTCGTAACACGAAAACAAAAGAGAGGAATAAGCATAAGACCATCCATCAAATCGAACTTGTCATTCCCTACCTTCGACTATCCATTAATCATCGATTTCCTTTTTTTCTTCCTCGTCTCCGTCTCTGTTTCTCTCTTCCCACTGCACGGCAATTACAATCGCCTTCCTTTTGTTTTAGTAATCATTTCCTTCCTCGCATCCGGATTCTGTCGCCTCCGAAATTTTAACTCACTTTTCGTCGACGGCACGTACGCATATTAGAGAGACGGTAGGCGCGGAGGTGAGTGAAAAAAAAAGTGTTTGGAAAATTAAAAAACTAGACAAGCACAATTCGAAAGGAAGTTTAACAAGTGTATACATGATTAGACATATGTTATTCTAATCGTTTTTTTAACACAAGCTTTTTCGAAATGTTCAATCAGTATGTATTTCTTGTGCAGGATGAATCTTCCTTTGAAATTTCATTAAACGTTTTAAATGTAAAATGAACATATTATCGAATGAAAAATATTAAATTTAATTATTCCTGTTATTTAGAAAATCCGTATACTATTAAATAAAAATAAAATAACCGCATGTACAAGGAATAAAATATAAAAGAAACGACCTGCGAACACGTAGCATCATTCGCGCGCTCGAAAAAAAGGATCAATCAAACCGCACACACCATTTAGCCGTGAAATCCGAGAAACCAAGGTAAAAATATAAAACGGGTGCTAGAGAGAGAACCAGGGATATTCGGCTCGCGTTCTCATCCTCCCATGGTGTATCTTCACATGCAGGACGAGCGCCCGCCCGGTGCAATGACAATTCGACGCCGCGGGAATTCGTTATTCACCGTACGCCGCTCGCACACATCACCCGATCCCTACCCCTCCGCTTCCTCCGCGCGATAAGTGGACCGAGCGGATTTCTCTATAAGACCGAAGGAAATTGCTCCACGAAGTATGTCCCTTTTTCCCCCCTCGAGCTTAATCGACGTACAAGCCACCGATTGATCGCTTACCGTCGTAGTCGGGGCTCCATCGCTCCGATGAACGCGACGCTTAACGGGCGACGAAAAAAAAATCGATAAGGATTTTCCTCTTATCTCCTTTTTTTTTTATTATTTCAAGCGATGCGCATTTTCTATTCCGCCGTGGATGCGTCGTTATAACAGTACCGGCGAAAAAAGTCGGGGCCGTACGCCGAGGCGGGAGTCGCTTAACGAGCCCGCGCTCGCCATTACGGCCGATATTGCATCCGGCTCGACGCGTTCTGCATCTCGGAAGCAGCGCGGCCGGCCACCATCGAAGACTCGGCCGCCTAATCGGCCGGGCCCAATCGCGCCCGGCTCTCGGACCGGGAACCGCGAAACTTCGGGACCGGCGAGTCCTCTTAATTAACGCTGGTCGCGCGAGATCGCCCCTCCCTCCGTGCGATTCTCCACTTCCCGAAAACAACGAGCGAGGCACACGTTTAATGACGAATCGCAGTTTTTCCTCGTAATCGCGCTGCCACTCTTCTCTCATCGCGCGAGTTTCCAGCGAACAATCTCGTCGCGGCCGCGAGAAGAGGCAGCGGGAAAAGGCACTCATCAGAGATGGGAGCATAATGGGCCGCGCGCGCGCGAAACAATCACGCGAGAGTAAATTCATAATTGAAAACGAGGCGTCCGCGAACAAAGTGCAATCTTCGCCCGAGTTCGCGAATCTCGGGGAAACGCGCGGGATCGCCTTTATGTGGGAGGCGAGGGCCGGAGGCAGCTCTACTCTTCCTCTCCGCGAGCGGGAGGCGTCGTGCTCGCCGCGGTGTTTATATCTCGTTTTTGGTTCACCGCGGAGGCTGCAGTCACGAGAGATCGTGCCCTGCGCTTTTGCGAGCATCCGTCTTTGTTCGGGATGCGCCGCGCGATACAAATGCATTTTTCGAGTTACTCGTAATTTTTATTTTTCACATTTGTTTTCGGAGGGTATAAGTCGACGTTAATATTCATTTCAGGCTTGTTCAATTAAAGATATCACAGGTTGAAATTGAGCATGATATTATGATTCTGCAATGTATAGATATACTACATAATGGTGACATCATAAGCATAATATATTATTAACTCGTGATATCCTTTATTGATAAACATTCAATTAAAAAAATTTAGATCGATTAGACGGTTATGATTTCAAGTAAACAAAAATTTATTTTCAATAATTAATGCAAGCACTTAAAAAAAATCGCGCTCTAGATCTTTCAATCAAAATATTGACTGCCAAGGCAGGATTAAATCTCCACAGAAGAAAAAGAAATCGATAAACAAACCAATCATTTCCGAAATTAACTTTAGCATCGATAGACAATGCGTGGAAGGAAAGCCGTCGCAATAATAGGCTCGCGTCTCGCGCAAAACTCGAAAACCCACACCTAATGCCTTATACCTGCGTCCGCCTTTCTCCGATTCTGCGCGCGAGTATATAAGGGAGGGGAGGAGAGGGAAGCAGAAGTCGAGCGCGCACGCGAGGCTAAATTTAGGCTGGTGCAGGCGAAAGCGAGCCGGCCCACGTGTTGAACCACTTGTTGATCGTTGCTGCCTGCGCCGCGCGGTCTATTGTCGCGTCCCCTCCCGCGCGCTCCTCCTCCTCCACCCCGCGCCGGGGGACTAACGAGTACACCACGCACGTGCGCCTTAATCGAGAGCGACGTTCTTGCCTTCTTTTATTGTATCGCCCGTAATTTATGCGACTGGGATTTGTAATCGAGACAATTAGTTGCAAGTTCGACCGCAGCTTTGCGCACTTTTTATTTTACCTCCCCCCCCAGCGAGTGGTGCGGGTTTTTCAGCGGATTAATTTATTCGCGCATTGTTGGGGGACGCGGATAGCGATAACATTGCGCTGCCGACGCGTTTATGAATGTCCAGAAGCTGCGGTTTGCTTGCGGTGCCGATTTTTAAAGGGGGTTTCTAGTCGAGTGGTCGGAACATCATTTTTCGACGAGGATTTTATTGCGAGGCCGTGGAAAGTTGTGAAATACTCGGGGAAGGCTAATGGCCGGGCCCCTCCCTATCGGGCATTTGGCACCCGCGAGGGAAAAAGAGAAAGCGACGTTTTTTCGGGCGTCGCGGGTGTAGCAGGTGAGCGACGCGACCGGTAACCTGCTGTCCCGTGTGACTCCGGTGTATTTTTACCACTGGCCGGAGGAGCCGACGAGAGGGTCCTAGGAGATCCTTATCGCGGATTCGTGGAGAAGCCCGAGTGCGAGACGAAATTTGTAGTCGTCAGCCCGACCGCGTGAGAGTACACGTGTTATTTTTCAGGATCGTTTCAGCGAGGAGGACTCGGCGTAATTAAGGTCTTTTAGCCGATTTCACCAAGGATTTAGCGCAATTAGCAGATTACTTTTAATAGGTACCTTGGAAAACGCCGGTTAAACTCCGAAACGTTTAAACCCACAGTTTTCCAGCGCTTGAAATCTCACTTCGAGATTTAATTGGAGACCGCAACCTTACCGATTCCAGCCCAGCCATCTGCTATTAAAACAATAAAGGCGTCGTAAAATTGTTCAAAAATCTACTTGAGAAGCGTGAAAAATTGAGAAGGCGCCGGCTTACCGGCTTTAGAGAAGCGCCCAGAAAAACTCCTGTCACTGAAGCGGCTTTTACACGCTCGGGACAAGCGTTAGATCCTCCGAAAGACCAGGTATCTCTTCGAGTGGCTTCAATTTTTTCTTCTCCACCCGCCCGGTGGCACATGGCGTCCGCGCGCCACGGCGGGAAGATTAATAGCAGCTCGCCCGCGGAGTGTAACTAACGCGAACTAAGCGGCCGTCTTCCACCTTGCGTCGCACCTACGACTCCCCCCTTTCCGTGTAATCGCGATCCTAGCGGTAAGGGGTCTCTGGTCGAGGGACAATGGGGGATGCGCCGCGGCGCGTCTGGCGCAAACAAGGGGTGGAGCTGACGCCGAGGATTTTTGCGCTCCAAGGACCATGATTTTCCGAGAGTCGCTAGGAGAGAAATTCAGCGGTGGTTTTTTAAACGAGGCATCTGGGGCAAGTATGAAAATTACCCGAGAATCCATTAAGTCCCGCGTTGTTACCAGCTTCTTGTTTCTTATGAGTCGATTTTTATTTCTTTGGTACAAAAAACGAGAAAAATAAACATTCTTCAGATTTTATTTATTTTATTTTAAATAATTTACTAGCCAAGCATTAAGTTTTTTTCTATGCTTCTCCATGAATAGATTGACTTCACTTTTAGACTCCTCGTTTCTTAAAAAATAAATCAAACAATTAACCAACTTTTTGAAAATAAAAAATTAAATGGATAAAATTAGAAGACATGAAAAATATTTTTTAACTTAAAAGAAGTCTCGACAATGTCATGTAAAATACAAGCAATCGTAAGTATAGATGTCAATTTACAATGATTACTATTAAAACCGGATTATTTCTTAAAGAATAACTGGAAATTTCTACTTAATTATTAATTTCCGCGTAAAAGCAATTTGACAATAATATGTCCCCACAAAGTTAAGTACATTCGACAGCGTCGATTTCACGCTCATTTAGATATTCTCCGAACAGTCGAGTAAAATAAGAGCGAAGTGCGCGCACTCGACGTAATGACATTTAAAGCACCTCCCGCGACAAGGATGCGGTTGCGCGTACGCGACTTTGACACCAGTCGGTCTGCTCGGGGCCCCTCGGACCCATTGTCCCGGGCGCGTCGGCCTCCCGCTGGGCCTAGGACCTCTCACAATGGGGGTTGAAGAGGAGGCCACTCGAGCGCCGACAATGGGCTGCGCTCCGCAACCCCCCGAGGGACGCCGGCACCTGCTGACTCGTCTCGGGACCCAGCGGCCAGATCTTTCTCGTCCCGACGTTTTCTCCTCTCTTTTTCTTCGAGGCAGTCAATTTTGTAAATTTTTTTACTCTTTTCCCGTGTTTCTCATCGACGCCGCCCCGGCCAAATATAGGACGAAAATTTTCGTCTTCGAGGATCCAAAAGGTAGCTGCGGGATAAACACAAGGTTTTAACATATTCCGACGCTTTGTTGGCGATTGACTTAGCGCGCCGCGACTTTTTTGTACCTAGGTAATCGCATCTCATTTGCCGAGCTCGTCGGCGGCTCATGAATTTATAGCAGTTTATGTAACGGCGACGTAGCGAACAAAGCGGCGCCGGACCAATGAGTTATCGAGCCGAAGATACCGCGGTCGATCCGAAAAAATTTTTTTTAAAAGGCATTCTCTTCTCGTTTTAAAAAAAAAATTGCGAGAGATCTCCAGACGGCCCGGTGTCCGGGTGAAAAGGTGAAAAGCCCCGGCTGCTCCTTTCAAGTTAACTCCCACACGACTCGTATATGCCTCGCCGCAGCACAAAAGCCCCGGAGAAAAGCCTCGCTGATTCTCCCATTTTTCCCAGTGTACCTGAGAGCCCGCGGACGGTCCCTCTCCCGAGCCTCCCCCGGCGCGATTTCACACGAGAAAAAGAGCAAGGCCGCTCCGGCGTGGATCCCTCGGCCGGGATAAAATCTCGGAGGGGTGAAGGAGCCACGAGCCGATCGCCGACTGTTGCGTACCGATCTCATACCGGCACAGCCACTCCAGAAACCGATACGCCCCATTCTTCCCCTGCCCCCGCAGCCCTCGGCTTGTTTTCTCAACTTCATTTTTTTTTAAACAAAAAAAAAAGGAGAGTCGAAGGCGTGCACGGGGAAAAGGTGGCCGCACTTCATTCGATGGCAGTTTGCGCGTCGTAAAAGCTTCCGAGTACGGTTTTTCGTGGAAAAAACTCGCGCGCTGTATATGCGACGCACTCGGTCACGGTGCATATTTTCACGCCTCGCTCGCGGACGCTTACGTAAGCCCGATTCCCGTTTTGAAGCTCTGTACGCCGTGTGCATGTGTGGCGCGTACGCGCACTCATACGCGCGCGCCGGGCATTGTGGTGTCGCGCACGCCGCGAGGGACTGATTTCTAATCTTTTCTCCGGCATTTCGAATTCCTCGGCTCACTTGATTAAGCAGCGCTCAAAAAGTGCACTCCGCGCGATGGAAACATCGCGACGGGCCGCGAGCGCACCCGCAGGGAAAAAAATCGTTGCGAATATGGAATTCCCGGGAAAAAACGAGTTCTCCGCAGCGGCGCGTGGAATTAGCATACGGCGTTTTTTTTTTCTCCGCGAAAACAATGCGTCGCGCGTACCTACACCTCGCATTTGAAATTGAAATATCCGCGCGAACTCGTTATGCGGCGCGAGCGGGCGTTAGGCGCAGATTTGGTCCGACGATCGGCGGCAATTTCGGACTCGGCAAAAAAAAAATGAAAGAGCGGCGGGAGCCTCAAACGGGGCACCGCCCGAAAGAGGAGCAATTTTTTCTGCCGTCCGCGAGATCGAACACCTCGAGGTGTAATCTCGTTACGTGCGGGGGCCCCCGCGATCATTAATTTTTCATCGCGGCGAAATCAGAGGCCGGCCCGCCAAAACACGCATCCCCCCACCGACCGGGGAGAAATTAGGCGGGCGTGTAAGTGTGCGCGAGTTCGGCAGGTAGAACACTCGTGTCGTACACGGAGCACACGCGCGATCCCGGGGAGAGCGGAGGCAGAGGCGAGAGGACAGGTTTGACTCTCCGCGCAGGCGCGTTTCGTCGCCGCGTGGAATCCCGCGGTCGTGGATTATGACACTTGCTTTTTTCCCTTCGTTTACTAGGAGGATATACCAGATAAGATAAACTTTTTTTTCAAGGACTTAAACAAACTCCAGGTGCTACGGTTATTTTAATTCCACTGGATTAGCCGATAGAAAGTGGCGCACAGTCGTGTTTTTCAATCGGTTTCCCTATTCCGCTGGAATGCGTTGAGTCCCGATCGATCGCTGGAGCGTGGCCGGAGCGGCTCGCTAATGGTCGAAAAACGGAGTGCGCAAATTGCAAATTTCCCGTCCGCGAGGCCCATTTTAAAAGGCTGCCTCCGACACTAGAAAACATGCCATCCCCGTGCTCGCTTGGCGCGCAGCCTCGACTCTCGGAGCATCGTCTCCTGCCGCATACAGCCTCGCGTAGCACACGCACACACACGGACGCTGGCAACGCGGAGCGACCCGAGAAGAAGTCAGGCAGGTATGTATCGGCGGTCGTCTCTCTCGCGCGTTTACCTGGGGCCTAGAGAAGAGGCCGGCGCGCACACAGACTCGGCTCGGGCCTGCGGTGGGGGCCTGTCCGTGATCTCGAAGAAGGCCGCGAGAGAGAGAGAGAGAGCGTCGCCTCTGCCGCTCTACTCGTATAAGAAAGAGAGGGAGCGAGAGGCCACGAGGTGGAGGAAAAAGGTGGCGGCGCGCGGAGAGCGGCGGTGGAGGTGGCTGGCTCCTAGGTGGTGGTAAAGTTTACGGAGAAAGGGACAGGAGAGGAGAGGAGAGAGAGAGAGAGACCGGCCGGACGGAGGACGAGGGAGGGAGGTAGCAGCCGAGAGCCAGCGGCGTGTCTTGGACCTGCGCGCCTGTGTTGTGGAGACTCGCTCCGCAAGGTGAGACGCGCGCGCGCGCGCGCCCGCCGAAACGAGATTTTTCACTGGCAAAGCCCGCCAGATTTTCGCGAACCATCCCCTTGCGGATTCTCGCAGCGGTGCGCGACGCCGGACGATCGCGTGTTGTGCACATATACCGATTTTCAGTGAAGTGATTTCGTTCTCTTATTTTGGTTCAGTGTGCCTCAGTGTGTGCCACCTCAGACGCCCGGGCCGTTTCGGAGTCGGGCTACCGCTGGAGCTGTCCCTGCCGTCGGTGAGTGCGATCTAAGGAATCTCTCCGTGTGCTCCTCCGATGTGAAAAGAGAGTCCAGTTCTCGGTGTGTAGGACTTGCTGCGTAGGACCGCGCGATCGGTTCGAATCGGTCGTGGGAGTCTCGGGCGACCTGGTGGGACGACGCTCGTGTAATCGAATACTTTTAGGAAAATCGTACGCGTATTAAGTTACCGTCGTGCAAACCATCCGTTCTCCTTTTCTCCGTGGCACTGCCAATTTCGAGATCCCCGTTATGGCAGCTCGCGAGTGGCTTCGCGCGTTAGAGCAGCCGAGGAGAGGTGCCAGATACTTCGGAGTCGAGGTTCCTTTATGGGAATTTGATGAATGTCATTATCGTTCGAGACTGGACATACGTGCCTCCTCTTCGTTGTGAAAAAATCTCGGTTATATTAATAGATCGCAGCGAGGAGGCAACGCTCGGCCGATTTGATCAGCTGATTTCGGACAAACAATGGAGGCTATCGAAGTTTCGAAAAGCCATTAGCGCAAGGCTGCTGCATGCCGCGTAAAAACCTGTTAATGCCGTTTTAATCGAAAACTTCCCGTGGATTTCTCTGATGCCTATTAATAGAAAGTAAGTTGAAGTACGGAGTAATAATGTCGGACAGTAATTGGGGAAATCAAGGAAGTTTTTCGCGGCGATACCGATACCGATAGCCTCGAGCGCGACTTACTCCAGTTCATTAACGGAGCAGAAATAAATTAACGGTATCCACAGTAAAATCGCAATCCCCTGTCCCTCGAAAAGTCGTGAGTTTTACATTCAGTGTCTAGCGCAAGTCGTCTTCGAGGTACTGGCAGCGGCTTTTCTTCTCGTCGCGAGTTATTCTTGAATATTCAACGAGCGGACACTCCCGCGGAGCCGTGGGCGCGATTTTCGATCGCGGATTTTCGCGCGGCTCCGTTTTAAGCGAGTCACGTTTTTCGCGCTCGGCGTTTTCTCCGATTTCTGGCGCGAAAAATGCGTCCGCGCGCTCTCGCGTGCTCCCATGCAAATACCCGCGGTGCGCCGTCCAACGCATAATGAGATACACTGACAGCAGCGTTTATTTATAGCGGGCGGTGCGTATCGACCTATCGACTGCTGACGAGCTGACTAGTCTTTCCTGGAACCCCGTACTATCGTCTTCCGCGATAACAGGTACGCACGCATAGAGGGCTCGCCGCGTGTTTTTCTCGAGTGTCGCGCGCATTGGGCAACGATCGGCATTTCGCCGCGTTTTTCGCGCGCGCACGGCCGATCGGACGCTTTCGCATTAATTGACTGCTATCTAATTAATTTCTGCCGGCGAAAATCAGGTTTCTTGATCTGGATTTCTTGCGATGATCTACTTCGATTACGTAAAGAAACGTACCTCGCGTTTTGCAATGCAACTATACCGATCTTCCATCATATACCGATCTTCAGCTCCCCCCGTCAGCTGTCAGTTGCGATCGTCTTCAACTACATGCCTCGCCGATCTTATTGCAAATTCGAAAATTTCCCAACCGCCGCGCGCGAAAAATAAAGGCACCGAGCTAACCGCAGGGTGGCGAGAAGGAGAGAGAGACGGAAAAAGTGAAAGATAGCTCGGGTGTCCGCGAGAGCGCGGAGAGACAGTCGACGCGTGTACGTACACACGGGGGTACCACACACGGGAGAGGAGAGGAGGAATTACGCAAGCCAGGAATTTCTTCGGGCTCTCCGGATCAGCGAGCGAGCGAGCGACTCGTGGCGTACGTCCGCGGGACGGCTAGTAGCGGGCCTCGGTGACTCGAACGCCCGGCTAAGAAGCCCGGGCCCCTATTGTCCGTCTCGGAAACGTCGTGTGTCCCGCCGAGGCGCGCTCCTCTCGCTCATGGGTTTTTGGGCCCGCCCGCGGCTCCTCGCCTCTCCCTGCTCTCCTCTCCTCTTTTTTTTGTCGGCTTTCCGAGGCCCGCAAGCGTGGACTTTTCGCCCGCTTTGACACTCGCGCGCTCCTTTTTTTTTAAACCTTAAAGAGGTACGTGCACAGCAATGCCCGCTCCTTTCGTATACACACGACTAGCCGATGCTCGATTTCTGCTCGCACGCACGTGCCCAGCTCCTCCTTTCTCTATCGAAGGATCTTGGTGAAATTTAATTGGAGGAAATGATTGCGTACCTAATTAAGGTCAAGATAGGATATTGTCAGTGGCTCTTAATTAAAGTATTAAAAAAAATCGTGCGAGTGGTAGAGTATTCGCACTGCTCCACGCTTCCCGCAATTAAAAATCATTTAATCCTTGCCCAGGGATCAGAAAAAAATGAAACCCGTAAAATCACCGCTGCTGCCCTTTCACTCGGCCGGCGAGGCCCCTGAGCGCCAGGCTCTTAAAATCCAAGGCACATTTTCCGAGAGCACCTCCACATTTTTTCCCAAGAACATCTCCCCGTCGGATCTCTAGAAAAAAAAGAGAGAGAAGAGAGGCCAGCCAGCGTTAGATTCGGTAGACTCTCCTCCCGCCTATGAATATCTCATGAAGTTTTCGGGAGGATAGCTCGGTCACGCGCGTAAGGTCTCCTCTCCTTTTTTCTCTCTGCAACCTCCGGCGTGTATTTTTCGTCGACGCGACGACGGGCGTCGGGATGCGTCGCGCATATATCCTGCGCGGTGGAAATTAGAGGCGGCGACCGATCGGCGCACACGTGAGTCTGTCGCGGTGGGGCGACGCCATGTTTGGACGGTGTGTGTACAATACAATCGTATGGGATGCGTTCGATGGCCGGTGCGCGGAGAAAGAGAGGCCCGATCGCGCATAATTTCCTTCTAACGGAGAGCGCACGTATTCCGGCGGCTAATTTGATTTTCTTTTATTCGGTCTGCATTCCCCGCGCGGACGCGCCAGTCAGAGACGGAGATAAGTAATCACATTGTTCGTGGCCTACATGTGTCGGTCGGACAGATTTTTTCTCAATAAGATGATTCACCGACTAATTTCAATTTTTCGACTTTACAGTTAGAACCGATTTTTCAAATTTATTTCGTACCAGAGAGAAAGAGAGAAAGAGGAGAGATTTCTAAACTATTTTTCATTCTTCCTCCTCCGTTAATTTCTGATCGTTAAAACCTCGTCTCCTCGGCGCACAATGACTCGTCTATTCCCGAGTGAAAGAAAAGTACAAAACATATACCGAGCGGAAAAAAAGGCACGTACGATTCCGAGATACACGCCTCCACCCTCTATGCTTTTTGGCTTCGGAGCATTAAAAAAGTCTCTCTTTCTCTCGGGGAGGGAGGAGAAAGAGAGAAAAAAAAACAAAAAGTTTTCTATGCGCATTGACAAGGGAGCCAAGTGTTATACGCGAGGCGCATAAATCTCGGCGCTGACCCTGCGCGCGCGCGCTCGAAAATGTCAACAGCGCGTTAGATTTTCGCTGACTCGGCGCACAAAAGGCGCGCAGTTAAGCGAGCGACGCGCCGAGAAACCGATCCGATTCGAAGATTGCCGCGTTTATCTTCCTTTCTCCGTCTCGAGGGGGGAGGGCACGTGTCGCCCCGAGTAATGAGCCCGACAATGCCCGGCGGTCGTGTCCGCGGCTGCATCTGCCGCGGGGCGCGCGCCGTCGCTCTATCCGCGCTTATAATTGTCGAAGAATGCGCCGGCCGATCTCCTTTCGGTCCGCCCGACGCCAGTCTACTCGCCGCCACTGTGTCATCGCTTGTGCGCGCGATGAAGCGGAAGGAAAAATTATTTTTAACCGGCATTTCGTATCAGCGCATTCCTTTTTTTTTTAATTGAATAAATCGGCAATCGAAGTGGTACGAATGCGAGAAATCGGTTGAAATAGCCGGCGCACGCGAAACCGATCATCGGGGAAAAACGGCGAGATCGTCAGGGACGGGTAAACAAATTAAAGTCGTCGCACTTTCATGAGGCTCTGATGAATGTCATATTGTTCGAGCGGCCGAAGACGGGGAAGGAGGGAATGTCGAGGCTCGATCCGCGGATTTTTCTCGCGAGGTCGTACGACATGACTTACGCTCTTTTTATTGTAATTTCCTATATACGCGACATTATGCGCTTTTATGCTTCATGAATTTTTTACGGCGTTTATTAGAGCGAGCCGCGCGCACGAAAGAATGTCGCTGTCGGATCGCGCGGTTGACATTGCCGATCGTTATCTCGGACCACTATCAACTCGGCCGCAAGAAGATAGCCTTTCAATAAATAGAATTAATCTTACCGCTGAACGCGAAAAAAATTGATGAAAAAAATAAAATTGAGGAAAAATAAAGTGTTGTAAACAGCGACGTGTGGTTTTGGCTCGGTGTTGATAGTCGGAGCACGTGGTGGCGGAGATAAAAGAGAGGAAAAGGAACAGGATCGATATGGCACAACAATAATTAGCGATTCCTTGTCCGAGGATGTTTGCGTCCGGTGCATCCGGCGACGACCTTGCCGCGGATCTTCCTTCTTTCTCTCTCTCCCCGTCTGCGAAACTCGATTTGGGCAGGGGAGAGGGGACCCTCGCCGAGGCTATTGACGCCGAAAAAAGTCCGGTGCGCCGGGGGGTTGGCCCCACCTGTTCCGCACGTACACACTACACTCTTATACACCAGCTCGAATTTTTTTTCTCTCTGATTTCTTTCCACCGACTCGCGACTGCAGGTGTTAGATTCTAATTTCATCCACGTAAGTTAAGTTACTTTGTTTTTCTTTTTCGATGAAAAGTCTTGTCGTGATTTAAAATACAAAAAAAAAAACAAGACATTCGCGCGATGACGTTTCGACTCTGCCATTAATTGGTACTCCCTTTCACCACGCGCGATCGGCAAAAAAAGACGAAGAAGCTCTCGCGGACGTAAGTACACGAGGCGATTTTATGTTTCGATCGGTGGAGGCTCCCTCGCGGGGATAGCTCGATCGGTGTAGCTACACAAGAGCGCGCTCGTCAATCGCGGCCTCCGCATCTCTCGGTGTACATAAAACCAGTCGTGAATTTTCCACCTCGTCAACGACACATCGCATTAAGCGAAATCCTACCTTCATTATGCCCCGATACGCGTGTACGTAGGTTGAGATGAGAAAAAAAAGGAAGGCGATCGGCCGATCCATCGGTCAAGAATCGATCGCTTTTTCGATTTATATACGCCGCACATGGAGTGATTTGCAGGTACGCGTTGTACGACTTTATCGGCCGATCGCGATCGATCAAACAACAAGCTTATCATTTCGCGTTTGCAAATTTATACCCGCCGCGGTCGAATCTATTATACCCGCAGCGCTGGAACAAAAACGGCTTGTAATAGGCGATCGGTACCTCGGGTAAACATTTACCGCGCGGAGGAGGAGGAGGAGGAGGAGGAGCGGGGCGATAATGAAAGCGGCGGGCCGATCGATCGGCGAGGCGTTATCGGCCATTTTCAATGAGCCGCGCGCACAGCGGAGGCTGCGGCGCATCTTAAGCCGAGGGAAAGGCACGAGGACGCCTGACGTCAGTCCCGGGAATGAGGTTAAAGCGACGCTTTAAGTCGAGCGGGATTAATGTGCACTCGCTTAAGTGCGCGAAGATGCGCCGGGAGGTGAGATTTCTTTCGGCGGCATGATATACCCGGCGAGAGGCTGTTTTGTAATAAACCGCGAGCTGACACGTTTATCGAACGCTCGCGGAATTTATTCGGGAATCCGAGGGAAAGCTAATGGACGCTTCTGATTAACGAAATCCTTTAATGCATTATCCTGGATTTTACATACTCGATAGTCAAAATTTTTTTAATATAATTCCGAAATGATTTTAATGCTCTTAATACGAATAATATTAATAATCAGAAAACTCGGATTATCGCGAAGCACAAATGAAACTGTTTCTTCTGTTGGGAAGCAAAGGCAACCCTAATCGTAGACACACAGGGAAGTAGAAAGTTTAAACATTTGTTAAAGCTTACGTTCGCTAGATATAGAACAGGTCTCTCTTTTACAAAGAGATATGATTCTTCTGTTCATAAAATTTTGGATTTTTCTTACTATGAATGTTTTGCATTAAAAATGGTAGGATTATAATCTTGTGAATCCTCGATTAATTCTCATGTAAAATCTTGTAATACTCATTACATTAATTACACATATAGGAATTTCATTTAAAAATGCTTTTCACGTGTTCAGAAGCATAGAGTTTCTACACATGGTTCAACATCGCACACCTTAATTACTGTCCTATGTAGTTGCTTCGGCTCCGTAAAGTAAAACGTAACGTTCGAAACCTTGAAATACGTAAAAAGATACTTAGGTGAGTCCGTTTTTCTGTTAGTGTATTGGTTCGAATCCGAGCGAGTTCAGGTCGGGGTAACTCCGCCGCTTCTACATGTATGCAAATTGGACGTAACGGTGTCTCCGCCGCGGTGTGTTACCAGCTCGCGCGCTGCTCCTCGCCTTTTTTTTTCTTTCCTGGAGTCTCTCCACTCCTTTTTTCCTTTCATGTCGCCGCGATATTAATTGATCGCCGCTTGGCCCAATTACCCGGGCCCCCTTCGTAATTGCCCCTTATTTACGCGAATTTCAATAATGGCGTTGTCGAGGGCGTTGCAAATACGTGCACAAAGTTCATTTTTTGATGGGAGTTAATAAGAGCTTATGCGCAGTTTTCAAGGGATTCATCCTCCGTCAATTATTATTCAATAAGTTACACTCCTTTTTCAATTTTCATAAAAATGAACTGATATACGACGACGACAATTAGAAAATTAATAAGATTCAAAGTGCAATCGCTTCGATGAATAAAAACTTGATAGTAAAAAAAAAATTGATTGCGTTTTCTTGCATGCAGCCGTAGCAGAAATCGACGGTTGAACAGGATCGACGAGTCAGAGAAATCGTCTGCTCTTGCGCTTCGCGCCTACGTTATAAGGATAGACTCGGCGATAACCTCCGCTTCGTCGTATTTACACTGCCGCCTCTTTTCTCCGGCTTTACGTAAGCGTTTATCGTCGCGCATGAACGTGCCTGAAGCCTCGTGTTTTCGCGCCCGCGAGCTCGCTCTTTTCCGCGGCTCCGAGCGTCGAAGCGTGACCCGACACATCTCCGGCGCCTCCGACCGCTCGGTTAGGAAAAATCAGTGAAACTGGAGTGTCGGAAGTTTGACGCGTGACGCGGCGTACGAAAATAAACACTGACGATGATCGGCAAGGCGCTAATAACTCGCCGATTCGAGGAATTCGAATCGGTTGGATGAAAATCCCCGAGCGGTCTAATGCATATTCTAACGCGGGCCGCTGGGACCTTCGCTCACCGGCTCGTAAAGCTGTCGTTGCGAAATTCCCAATTACCCAGGTAGAGGAGGCCGGGTGCCTTCTCTTTGCTCCCCGCCAACAAATTTCGCCTCGGAGGAGTCGCGAGGGAGAGGCGCGCGGGTATATGGGAGAGAGGCCCTATTAAGCGGCGCGACTTCCTTATCTGCGGCTGGCATCCGCGAGGCCCTTTGTCTCACTCGCCTCCGTGGACCGGACGACGCGTGACCACTGGCGTATCTTGGTAGTCGACATTTGCATCCTCGCCCGCTCCTTTTTACGCGGCCGAGGGCAGTCCGCCGCGGCTTTTATCGATCGATTTTAAATTGGTACCAGAGCGTTGCTCCGACTCCTTCTTTTTCCTTCTCCCTTGCGTTCTGAACGTTCGACGCGTACTTTTTTTTTCTTTAGCAGTTCAAACGCGCTGCGTTTGCTCGCGTCGAAGAAGAAGCTCGGAAAGTTGAAAAAGGACTGTTCTATAAACAGCCTTTTTTTCGAAAGGTGTATAGATCGAGCGTTAAATTTGTAAATTAGCATAATAAAATACGTTGAAGCTTGGAGCCGCTTGAAATAAATTAATTTGGAATAGTTTATCGACAGCCAATACCGCGGCGATCGGTCTTTTTGACTTTTAAATTATTCTTTAAAAGCACTTATACCTCGAGCTCGTATAACGACTAACGTTCTACGTGTCGCGTAACTGCTAGAAGAGGCTACCCGTCGTTTTTCTTTGAAAACGGCATGAAAGAGAAATCAGTGTACACTGAACCACTTTTCGAGAAAAAGGTTCGACTGGCGCGTGGCCGTGTCGCCGGAACCGGTAGACTCTGCAGTGAGCGCGTGGGTGCGCTGCCTGTCCCCCTCCCTCGACATGCGCACGCGCGTCGTTATTCTCTCATCTTTTTACCGAACTTGTACCGGTATACTCGCATCGTTTTCACTTCATTCCTCTTCGTGCCGATCGACTCTAACTTTGGAGTCTAATGTATTACGCTCATCTAACGATTAATATTTTTTAGAAAAAGATTAAACAAAAACTTAAAAAAAAAACTATTGTCTTGCTTGCTGCACTCGCTCTAAAACGGACCTTAATGATACTCCGGCGAGTCGGAGGCGAAATTTAAAAACTGTAAAAAAATCCTCTGCATCCTCCTCACAATGCAGCCGAGCGCGCGGAATAAAGGAAGACGGGCTCTCCTGGCATTGTGCGCGCGAGAGCACTCGGGTACCCGAGTCGGGCTCCCGATATATCGCCCTCTGATCTCTCCTCTCAGAGCCGAGCTGACCCCGAGAAGCGGAGAGAGAGGAGAGGCCCCGAGGGCTCGGCGAGGCAGCTTCGTTAAAAAGGGACGCGTATGCTGGTACCACAAATCTCTCCGTTTTCCCTGAACTGACCGTCTCCTTCGCCGGGCTCTCAGGAACGTCTTGTTCAAATTTACACGCTCGCCGCGTCTTTCTCTCTTCGGTCTCGCCTTTTTTTTTCGCCTCGCTAGAGTGGAAATTTTTCGAGAGCCGGCGCACGCAGGTGCGCGTGCTATATGTTTGCTCGGGGAGGCCTGTCGATTTTCCGAAAGTACACAATTTCAGACCGATCGATCTTTTAAAAAATCGATTGGTGAGTGCTAATCGAACGGCGCTTCGCAGCCATTTGTCGCTCGCAAATTCGGTAAAAATCGGTAGGGACAACCGATGATGATCGATCGATCGATCGATCGGCTGGACGACTGGGAGGGACGCGCACGAAACACGCAAAATATCGCGCATTCATTCACGTTGAATCACGGTGAATGAAACTTCCCTCTCCCCCTCCTCCGATCGCTCCTCTCGCTCCCGTGCATTCAATCGTCATTCATCCGAGCCAGCAGCGGCGGCAACGGCAGCCGGGAGGAGGCAACAAAGTGCCGGGACAAATTTCTCCTCCCGACTCCTATTGTTGTTGCGGCCTGGAGGGAGCGAGGGAGAAAGCGCGACACCTTCGCGATTCCGCGACGTTTAACCGACGCGATTTGCGACTCAGCGTCTATTACCCCCACCGACTTGCCGATCTTTCCTCGCCGGAGACTGCCGAGAGTGAATGAACCGGTGGTTCTCACTTTTTTCCGTTGCGTAACTTTGTTTACTTTTTTTCGAGGAATTTATTTGCAAAAAATACAATGTTACATCAATATCCTTGTATTTATTGTGCTCTAAATGTATACCGCGATGGAAACGTTGGGAATTGCGGTTAAAATAAAAGAAGTAAGGGGAATACAATAGAATTACACGAAAGAAAGTGTGCAGCGCGCATGCGCAGATCGGATAGCGCTGGAGAACACACGTGCGCTTGCACACACCGACGTAGGAGAGCTCTCAGACACTCCGGGGTGGGCGTCAAGGCCTCGGGACCGGTATAGTCGCTCGCGCGCGCGGGTACCAGACGTCGCCATATCTGGCCAGCGACTCTCCTTCTTTCTTTCTCCTGCAACTCGCGGCTCTCGCGCCTTTTCCTCCGAAAGCGAAACGTTTCTCCTATTATTACGATCGAGTATTTCTCTCTCGCGCGACCAACACCTCCTTTGCCGGGGCAGGGGCTCGCTTTCCTTCGCGCGCGCCTAACTGCGCTCGTCCCTTTTTGGCGATCGAGATCCGTTGAAAGGCGTCGCTTTAATTGAGGAGCGGGAGCGAGGCTCGATTCTTGACGGTGCATCGCGATCGAAACTCGTTACCGATTTAAACCGTGAAATTAGCGCCCGGCGTCGGTAATGAGGGAAAAAATCGGCCGCGATTGTCGAGGAGCGCGCGAGCAATTATCGCGTCGGGTCCGCTTCAATTGGAGGGACACGCGCGAGAGCTAATGACGAGAACACAGCGCCTCGAGCGTTTTTCCGGAGGCGAATTAGCGTGGGGACCTGCACGCGGCTTCCCGGTACTCGTTAGGCCCTATAGGGTCCCTCGTTTCGGGGGCCATTAGAGACAATCTAACTCTGCGAGCTTTCGGCTAGAGTGCCGCCAGTGATGTTTAATAGATTGTTATTCTTCTACTTTTTTTCTCCTTCGTTACTTTTAAAAAGACGTGATTTTTAAGAGACGCAAAAAAATAATATTTAACTTTTTTAAAAGACTTTCTCTTAATTAATACATTAGCGATTAAATTCGCTATTTCATAACGATCCGTTCGAGAAAAAGTGCAGCCTGCAACTTCCTGACTATCCTGGATATTGCCCAATTAATTACGAAAATCATCGGCCCACCGCAAAGTAATAGCAGTATGAAAAGAAGGAAAAAAGGTTCACTACATTATTGCATGGGAGCCGAGGAGGTCTTCCCCTAAAAGGGGCTCCCGCCTCGCCCACAGCGCAGGAAATTTAACGGCTTCGATTCGCTTTTCCAGGCTAATTGCGCGGCGCGCTCGATTTGCACAAGCGGGCGCACGCGCCGTCGCGATAATACACGACAATCAGCTGCGGTAATTGCGCGGGGCGATCTAATCCCGGCCTACCGCGCGTCGATTTTCCGATACGCTGCCTTTTATCGCCAATCGTAATGGGTTCTGTTTGTTCGCGATTCGGTGCTAAACTACCATTTGAAACTCGCAACGATTTCGTCTGTGGTGCCTTTTGAAAAATTAGAGCCGAACGTTATTAGTATAATTGCCTCTGTGATCAAATTTTGTAAATTTTTTTGAATCAATTAATTATGATGTTCCACTTTGAGCGACCGAGTGGTCCGGTCATTGCCGATGCAAGGCGCGTCGCGCAAAGTGAAGAAGACATCGGCGCCAGTCAGCTCGTCATCTTAATTAACTCACGGGTGCGATTCCTGGGAAATTGGAAGACTCCGGAACTTTTTTCCCTTAATTCCCACGAAATCGAGTCGCTTTTTATTCGTCATGCTAATACGGATTAAGGTTTAGCATTGCTTCTAATTGAATTGTGGGAAAAAATTTAATCAACACCTGAAATGTCTCGGTCGTTTCTTAAATGACTTACGTTGATGAATTTTTACAGAAATTTCTTAATAATCAATAATCACTAGACGATTTAACAATTTTAATATGCAATATTAAACATAAAAAATTAATTTGATCAATTTCATCATGATTATGGGAACTAACAGAAACTGCTCTCGAACATGTGTCTTCGATGCTTATAACCACTGCTCCCGCGTGTCTCATTATACGTCGGAAACACTCTGAGTATTTTCGGCTCGCCGGCCACTGAATGGTCAGCTGAAGAAAAAGTCGCGCGCACGTGGATTCCCTTCCCCCCGTCCTTCTTTCTTCCTGGCCGAAATATTTATCGGTGGAGAAGCCGGGAATCGCGAAATGCAACCCCCGTCATAAGAAAAGACAAATGCCGACGAGACGTTCCCACGTCTGCGTTTTTCAAAAGAAATCGTCAACTCCGCATTACTTGTGATAATTGCAGTGTCCTTTATACCCTCCACGGCAGTCCATCTTCCTAAGACAAAATTAAATAAAATTCATTTTGTACATCGTTCAACACACGGCACGAAAATCGTTACGAGCCGTCGTCAGCGATTAGCTCGAACATCATGCACAGTTTGCTCAACACTCGGGATCTAATGTGCAATCATCGCACGAAATATATTCATCCGTTGTAATAAAAGTGCTCGCGCGTGCATCCTCTCACCCGACGGGCGCAACGCGCTATTCCCCGATGTCAGCCTACGCCGCATTTTTTTCGTCCCCCACCGGGCGGGTCATTAGCGCGGCGCCGCAAATGTCGAAATCGCGACGAAGGAGGAGAGTGTCTCCTTTGTTCCGCGATCGGGCGATTGCATCGCCGCTTCCTTCCGCGGAACGGCTGACACCGACGCGCTCCCGGGCCGCGGCGTTTGGCTGGATCGAGTGAATATTATATGACGATCGATCGGCAACCGATCGCCTCGTGCGTAGGCGTGCGCTCGCTGCTCTTGTCTGATGCTAGCGGGGAATGTTTTTTTTTCTGATATTTTAATTTATTCGTTGTTAATTGAACGAATCGCTTCGTACGTGGAATTTAATTGTAATAAATTTGGTTAAATTAAGTATCGTGGCATTTGTATTAATTTCGTTGTTTTTTTTATTGCAGGAACGATTACTGATCGGACGGCTGGAAGGTGGCTGCATTCACCAGGATTCTCCCCAAGAATTTTTCAGCGAATAAGGGTGAGTACCCGTAATAAATGTCTAGGTTATGAAAGTCAATTTCAAGAAAGTTTATGCTTTTGTGTCGTCCACGTCTTTCCATTATTAATAGTATTCCTCGTAAGATAGAAAATCTAATCTTGAAATAACGATGTCTATAAATTTCTGAAAATTACGACTCATAAAAAAACTCCATTTATCTAGAATTTATTCATCTTCACAATTCCATCAAATTTCAAAATCATAATACGTAGGCACCTGCTTCGAATCGCTATCCCCTTCCAGGAGACTCAAGAAAGTTTGAATGGCGAGCAAAAAAAAAATCGGTTCGGAGTACTTCCACATAATGCTCGGCTCATTCCGGAACGACATTACAATTAATTCCGATAATTTCTCTGGACCGCAGGGAGAAAATGACAATCGCCGGCATAGCTCCAAAGCAACGTTCTTTTTTTGACGTCCCGCGGGGCCATACCGCGACGGCAGTCGTTGAAATGCCTCGGCGATATCTACGAGGAATTTATGCGCGCGGCTTTTTTTCGCCGACGTGGCCCCCGAGGCGGGCGCTAATTTGACCGGTCATTCGATTTTTATTCATCTCGCATTTTTTTTCTCTCCGTTTCTCTCTTTTTTTCTACCGAGATTCGGTTTCCTGTCGCCGATTACACTTGTGTTAACCTGCGTGTAATGGATGTATCCCGCTGCATTTCGCTAATTGATCTTCTTATCTCGTTTTTATCGTCGCATTAAAATTCCTCCACTGATAAGACGAGAATAAGAAACGATGAATCTCGTCTTTTCCAACGCTCCAATCGTCATTTCGTCGTTTGAACGCTGGCTCTCTAATGGAAAAATTCCTGTCCCTAAAATTAAAAACCAAAAGAAGAATGAAAAAGTCATCGTCAACGAGTGAAGAGGTCGCGCAGCTTCCAGCTAGGAAGAGGAGGCGACGCATCCTCGCGGCGCGTTTACCGTAAGGAAGCGCACGCGCCGCGCGTGTGCAGGCGTCGATTTCACCGGGGCGCGTGGGAGAACCCGCCGAGAGGAAGACAAAGACAGAGGGCGAGGCGATCATCATCATCGCCTATGAGTCTACGCGCACGCGCCGCGAATAATCATCGGCGCATCCTCCGCTCCTCGTCGCCCGATCGTTTGTTTATGCCCGGACTCTCCTCCTGCACCCCGTGCGTGCCCGGACTAGCGAGGCCCGCGCGCGCGCACGATCGCCTAAAAATAGACCCTTTCGCGATTAAAAGTTCGTTAGCGCTCGCGCAGACCGGACGCTCCCCTCGCCCGTCGTGTAATTGCACCCGCTGATGACGCTCTTCCATTTTTATCTCTCCCCCCGATCTGCGCGACCGGGGGCAGTCGTTAGTGGCGAAAGTGCCGGCTGCGTCGCTTCTTTCTCTCGCTCGTACCTCGCCTTTACGATCCTTTCCGCGTAATCCGGACAATTACGTAAAAAAAAGACTGGGTATTAAGATCCATTTCTGCGGATTCTGGATCCTTAAATAAAGTCTTCTTTCTCTCGTAAATCCAAAACGGGATAAGAAAAGTAAGAAGCGCCGATTTCACTGCAGATCGTCGGAGGTAAACAAAAACAATTTCCCGATGCAGGACCGGGAAAGGCGACGCGGAGGAAGCTCGTGACGTATAGCGGTGCGCGCGTTCGGCGTGGGCGCGAGAGTCGCGCAAGTGGGTGTCCCCCCGCAGTTCCTAAGCGCGTACACTTCTGACATCATCCGTCGCTTTCGTGCCGGCCGAGTCAGCTGTGCGGCTCGCCGTACTTAGATGGAGCGAAAGACAGAAGAGGGGCCGGTTTTTCCGCGCCACCTTCATGCTAATGAAGAGCTCCTTGGCGCGCGCCTACTTTTCTCTCCGTTCGATGTCGTTTCCTCCAGATGGATAAGCGCAAGGATAAATTTGATAGTTGCAACTTAAATCCAATCAGTAAAATTAAGTCTGTGTGAGATGCACAAGACATTTTATAAATCTTGTTCTCTCGCGTTTGAAATTAAACTTTTATTATAATATCTTGAGGCAAGATATTTTTTTCTCGCATATTTTTGTCGAAGTTACTTTTTATACGATTCTTACTGCAGTCCGGTAGGGATTAATTGAAACTGTCCTTTCTGACAAGTCAAAGCTCGTATCGTGTCGTAATGTAGGAGTCTAATCGATGCGGATCCCAGATCGATCGGAGTACATTGTTTCTCGATTGAGTCGAGGCACCGTAGGGGTGGTCCTATGCGCGCCGGCTAAGCCGGGCTCGCTCGGTCGATCGCATAACGAGGATACCTCGGCGTTCTTGGGTGTTCCCCGCGTCAGCCCCGCGGAACCACTCGGAATAAATGCATTTCATTTCTCGTCATTCGCCGGCGAGATTATCCCCGACGGTGGGGCACCAAATCGCGCTTTCTATTACGATTTTTTTGCTAAGCAGCCGGGCGATTTCGAAAATCGGTATGTATTTGACAGCGAGATTGTTAAATTATTTATTTACTCGCACTTATAGGAAATGGGATATTATTATCGGCGCGCCGGCGCAATATTAATAACCATAATCTAGCGGAAATGAAACCCTAGATCTTTCGAAATAGCGCATAATACGAATGCGATCGGCATCTCGAATTATCTGTATCATAGGCGCGATTACGTTGGTGCCCACGCGAGCCGCATAAAAAAAAAGCCGGTTAATATTGACAAACGCGAGACTCGAAATTCCGCGGGTAGGAGGAAGCCGCTCTCGATTCTCATTACAGATACGAAGTTGGCGAAAGTAAATTGCCGCGGCTTAGCCTCCAGATTACGTGCTCCGCAATCGGGGTACAGCGAAATCCTACCGTAAACAAAGCTCGAAAATTTTGCGTAAAATCTCCTTTTTAGTTTCTCCGTTATTTTCTTTTACAAAGTTTCGACGATCTTTCACCGGCGGATGAATTACGTAAACAAACACAATCGACAATAAGCGATGTAATCGTCCATTCTCCCGGAGTCTTTGGAGGAAAAAAGAGGCGCAGTCGAGAAGGGGGAAACGGAGTGCGGGCGAGGAGAGTCGCGAGACGAAACGAGGTGTCCTTGACGCGACAATGGCCGATTCATTATTTTCCTCCGCGAGCAGCGCGCCGCAATAACTCTGCCGCGAGTAGCCGCACTTGCGGGAAGCTCCATTTGTCTCCGGCGCCCCTCCTTACACGAATTTATCACTCCGCGGTCGCCGGACTCCCGGACGGTCGTCGCGAGCGAGAAAAATGCGACGTTACCGCATCGCGAAATGAAGCGATCGGTTTCGATCGCTACGCGGCAAAAACGATCAGCCGCGCAAAAAGGAAATAAAAAAAAAACTCGCGTTTTCCGCCGGGGCCATCGCGTAAAAATGCGGGGAATCCATCCTCCCGGGAGGGAGGCGAGCGCCGGGGGAAACGCGGAAAAAGAGCCCGACGATCCGCATTCCGGCCGGCGCAGCGATCGGACGTGCACTTAATTAGCGGAGTACTCCGGGCGACGCGCTCGCCTGGCCTTAAGTGCCTTCTCTGATACGGGTGTCGCGCGGCGTAAAATTTTCAAACTCTTATCTCGCGTTCCTTTAGCGCGGCCTTTGGACGTCGCGTGCGCTGGCCATTCTCGCGCGGGACATATACGCTAACCGTATCGTGGCTAAGAGGCTTAGGCTCTCGCGGGCAGATTAACTCGTGAATGCAGCGAAATTCGAAAGACTAGCGTTATGTTTTTGTTGTTCTCGAAGTCGAGTCGTTTAAAAGGCGAAAGAACTCGAATGGAATTTCGCGAAGTTTACGACGAAGGCGGAAAAGTATGCTGCTGGAACGCGAGAACCTATTATATATCAGAGTCAGGCTCGAAGTTAATCCTCGCGGATGGTAATTTCAATAGCCCCGTATTTTATTAAATCATTAGTTTTGTTTTCTTCAATTATTCATTTAACGTATGCATACCTTAATGGTAGGGAATTTATCACACTCGGGTAGTTCTTTTTTAGCACTACCGCGGCAGTTATTCGAGCTAGAAGAAAAACGGCAGCAGATAAGAAAACAGCGTCGAGGGAAACGGGTTCTCGGGCGTTACGCAAATCCGCACGCGTCTGGGTGCATTCGGATGCATTTGTCATTTGTCCCTCGGGCGACTTTCACCGGCGGCGCAACTTCTAAAGTCGCTTCGTCGGATGCGAATTTTCAGTGCGACAATGAGAAACGCCGGACGATCTGTTAGAACCGTGACTATCTTTCTGAAAAAAAAATGAAAGATATTACGGTCTAGTTTATTTTTTCAGTCGACCAGTACATATCCTACACCAGTAGATTAAAAATCGAGAGATATCGATCGTCAGCTGCAGATACGATTAACCGAAATACCGCGCGGGAAATGTGCAATAAATAATCGTTACGAATTTACAAGCTAATTATTTAACGGATTATTTACGAGTGTTTCGAAAAACTCAATAAGTCATTAATTAACCCCTCTCCGGGGTACCAATCTAGCCGCGCGTCTTATATAGGTTTCCATTTGATTTTCGCCCGTAAATCCCGGGACATCGACGTCGCGGCGACGAACGAGTGGAAAAAGAAGTCGCATGAAATACGCGACGCTATGCGGCGGCGAAACCGGGGTAACGTCCCCGAGGCGCATAATTCACAGCGGGCAGCAGCGGCGGCGGCGGCGGCCGCATTGCCGAGCGCGCCGCCGATCGATCACGCGGTCATTTTTGCATCGGCGCTGGGGCACAATACGCATTAATCCCAGCCGATCGCAATGCCGCCCTGCAACAACTGCTCCTATCGCGCGCGGCCTCCTTCGGCGGCTTAGATCCGATTTTGATTAACCCGGATTTTTTTACGAGTTTCTCTTTTCCTCCGCCGATCTTTCGTAAATCGCGGGTAAATATTTAGCCGATAAAAGGTTCAACTGCCGGTCTGCGTTTTCTGATTTTCCTCGAGGGTATCGTTTAAAGGTGAAAAACTCGTTTCTCTCATTAAAAGATTTTTTTCAAACAATAGGCTCGCTCCAGCGCGGACGGCAACATCCATCTGCATGCCCGCCGCGATAAAGTGCCATTAATATTCCGCATCGGCTGCATTACACGTAAAATCAATTCAGCCTGGCGTCCCTCTCGCTTTCCGCGCATCTCGCGCTTAATTAAAACAAACAAAGAGTTAAATCGACGCGAACTCGTCCTTGCCTCCTGCGCGTGACGCGATGCACTCCCGGGGATCCGGCTCTCCTCCCGCAGGGGGGAGCGCGGAGAGAGAAGCATGTATATAGGTCGCCGCAGCGTTCCCCTTCGTTCCAGCGTGCACCTCGCACGATTTGTCGAATCAAAGAAACTCATAGAGGCATTCCGGGTAATAGACACGTCGAGGCCGCGCGAGCCTAAATTAAAAAGGGGGAAGGACCCGGCGGCTCGAAAAAGGCGCCGCCGACTCTAGAGGAAAAAAAATCTCCGCCCCGGGAGGGGGAGACGCAGAGCGTACCTTTTTTTTCTCGAATTCCAAAGAGACGCGCGAGGAGCCATAGGCTGCATAGGTCAGTCTCCTCTTCTTTACCTGAGCGTCTCGAGTTTCGGGGCCTCTCCACCTCTCCTCTCTCCCTCTCCCCTGCTTCTCTCGGGGGATTTACTCCGAGTCAGCGGGATTCCTTACTCTCGGATGAAGGATCGACCGGGCGAGCGCGCGGAAGGCTATATCTGTATATTTTATATGTAAGACGGTCCGGCGTGCATTACCGCGATAAATCATCGGCGGCCGGCGGGGTGGGGGGGATATTCGTGAACCGGACTCGCTTGAGAAAGGTCACTCGGCGAGCGTCCGTGAGCGCGAGCGAGAGATGAAAAACGGATTCGAGCGATGTGATGAACGGCGCGAGGTGATTGATACACCGCCGAGATAGAGCCCGGGATGCCCCCCCTCCCCTTTTTGTCTAAAGGCCGCGCTTGTTCGGCGACCAGGTGAAAACGAGGCCGCTTGTTTCACCGCCGGGAAAATAAGGCTGCCCGATGACAGCCCGACGAGTCCGTTACATCCGAGCACAGGTAGATTCCTCCGATTATCTCTCCATTCGAACACGTCGCGACGTACTGCCCGTGCGTACAGCGCGTCGATATTTCCGCGGGGTTAGCGCCTCCGTGGCTTATAGTCGCGAGAGGCTGAAATTAAAAAGGTGTACCCGAGGAGAGGCGTGTGCTTCGAGACTCGGCGCGGCGGCCGTTTACGGGGAAAAAATCACGCGCAGAAAAGGTGTTCTTAAACTGCGGCTCGCGCGAAAGCCTCGAAAACAGCGGGTTGCCGCCGCTCGCCGACGTAATGTTCGTTTTCGAGCACGTCCCGGTGACTCGGCGCAAAAGCTGGCACGAGCGTAATGACGGGGTCCCCGCCGAGGGATATTCGGCGCGGCCTAGGCGACGCGTAATTGCGCCCCTGAGCGGACCGCTGGAAATTGATGCCAAGCTGTAATGACGCGCGTGCCTTTTTTTTCGCGGAGACAGAATGAGACAGACTCGCCGTGTTCGCCGAGGCGAGAAAACGCGCGTTTTGGCGAAGCGAGAATGGTTCGGTAAGCAAGAATTTTTTTTTTGTAGGTCTCGATTGATTAGGGTGATTAAACGACGAGGTTTTTGTAAAGAACTGTTACGAGCGTAGTATATTTTAAAATTGTTACACAATATGCGCACAGTGTAAAAGTACATATCAACGATTAACAATTCTCAGAAAAGGATACAAATTCATGATTTTTACAGTTGCATATTATTACAATCACCGGAAAGGATTAAATGTTAGCTTTTTGAGTACCAGGGAATACTTCATTTGATAAGTACATTGTGCTTCCTCGTGTGAAATCGGTTGAGCCAGGCGGAGTAAATCAATTCCTTGTCCGATTGATCGGATTCCAAACTCAGGTTTGACTCAGAGTGGGGAATAATCGAGTAGCCTTGAATAGGATCGTAGGCGATCAAAGGTAAGCCCAACCTTTGTCTGATCTTATTCCTGATCTCGAGCATCTCAGGATTATGATCATCGTCACCAGAGTTAGCCGTCATCTCGACGACCGGTGCTTTTCCTAGCCTCTCGCGTACCCTACTCCTTGCTTGAATTTGTTCCACCTTCAAGGCATTACTTCCCCTATTGGGAAACTTCTCGGGAACAAAGTTTCCCAAGCTATTCAGCTTCGGCAGTTTACTTTTGAACTTTTCGGGAAGTATACTGTCCTGTACCTGCTGCAAATTCTCGTTGGATTCTTCCTTGATTGGATTTGTTTTCGAGAATGCAAGGGTTTGGTTCATCAGCGGTAGCTCACTTCTAGTCTGAGAAAGATGCTTTTGCGGTAGATCTGAACCAACCATCACAGGGATACCAGTTTTCAAAGCTGAAAGCTCGTTTTGTGGTGCTGAGATTGTCTTCTTTGGACTTTTATCCGTATCGCCAGGAAGGTTATTCGATTTCTCCGAAGGTCGCTTCAGCCGTGGTTTCCTAGTAGGTACCTTCAACCCGTAATCGATCAAAGTACCGTCGTCGCGTTTCTCGATCGGTTTCAATACGTCCGGGATGCGCTTCGATCTATATTCAGTACCTTTGCCCTTTCGCCGACTATTGGTTAATTCATCATTGTTTGATTTCTCGCTCTTTGCTAGGGCCGCTTCTGCGTTTGCTTTAGACTCTTTAGAACTATTTTTAACTATTTCCGATTCTAGAGAAACATTTTGCTGAGGGTTTGAAGCTGCACTGCTAACTTTTCGGGCACTTGATTTCAGTTTCTGCTCTTCATCCTCGTTTGCTTTGCTTTGTTTAGATCCATCATTGTTTTTTTTACCACCATCTACTTTGTCTTTGTCATCAGGAACCTTCTCCGCCTCTTCTGACTGATTTTTCTTAATAACAGTTGCTTTGCTCTCCTCCTCCATTTGCTTCTTCTTTTTCTGAAGCTTCTCTTCGATGTGCTTTGTTACTTTAGCTATGCTAGAATTCTTTTTCCTTCTCCTAAGCCTATAACTCGTCGTTGAAGACAGCCGAGGTTCTATCGATCTCACCACCTTTATCACCTTGTCGTTGCAAGTCGATATGTCCTCTGTGGCCAGGACTTGGACAGTATTCTGATCCTTGGAGTACACCTCATTCAAACACTCAGTCGTTTTCGATACCTTCGTATTGGTCTTAGCGGAGCATTCGGATGATGCCCACCAGGGTAGGCCTTTCAGCGTGCTTGATTTCCCCTTATCTTTTTTGGTTGAGTCAAACTTGTCATCACCGTTGCAATTTGACCTATCGCAAGCAGAGTTGCTGTTACAGCGGCTTATCACCTGGCAATCGGTAAACTTGCTTTGTCCACGTACTTCTTCCAGGGTCCTGGCCGAAATCTGCACATTTATAATCGACAGCTTCTTCTCTAATACGCTACCGACCTTCTCATGCGAGGCTATCGGTATCTCGATTTCTATCTTATCAGCCGAGGTCTTTATTTTTACCTTTTCGTTTACCGTCTGTATTGCAGAGTCTTTAACATTAAGGTTCATAGGCATCGGTTTCTTTTTCGGCTGAATCGCCTGCACCCAGCGTGCGGTGATGTTTTCCTTTTCTCTCTCGATCCTATCGATTGCTTTATAGTCCAAATCGAACTCGTGCTCGAAGTCCGTCTTCGGCGAGTTGTTCAGAAATCTGCTTCCCCACGTCTCCTCCACTCGCAAGTTTTTCAAGTGCTTTGTGACGTAGTCACGCTTTTGAGAGTTCCGAACATTTGGCGACGACTTGCGACTCTTATTTTCAGTCAGCGTGAAGTTCGGTTCCTGCGCATATCTCCTGGCCATCAATGAAAAACTGTAGGAAGAAGAGATTTACACTTCATTCTTTATTCGATCTCGCCAGGTCATGTTTTGGATGCGATGAGTACATCGAATAAAGAACGAACCTCGATAACAGACCCCTCGGTGACTGCCTCGGCGATTCTTTAAGCCTCTGCTTCTCTATCGACTTGCTGTAGTCGGCTATCATTTGGGCGTAGCTGCGCGTCTGCATGATAGGTACCAATTCTACTGGCAATTTTTCCGTGACTTTGGGAACTTGAGCCCTCGGAGACTTTTTATTCAATTTTGCTCTGTTATCGAAATTGATACTTGGGTCTAAGAAGGGTATGTCGAAATTCCCTTGGTAATCCAACTCGGCGTTCCTGCGATGAAGCATCACGAGTTTTGGAGTTCTATACAGAAATGGCTGAAAACGAATAGCACTGTAACAATATTCAAACTACACCCAGTACTATATTCTTTTTCACATCGTAATAAAAATTGTACCTGGGTATGATCATCGTTGAGTTGTCTTATACCACTCGCCTTTCTTGCATACGTGCCCACCTGCATCTTACTTTGCAGGCTCTGTTGAAGGAACTTCCGATCATTGCGCAAGAGACCCTCGGTACCCGGTTGACGTCCGGAGGGGTTCGCCACGCCAACCGGGTCTGCGGAAGTCGATGGTAATATTTTGAGAGCGAGATCGTTAATCGTTACTATTCGGCCAGACGACTCACTCTTAATATTCAGGTGTCGAGCCACCGAACACCGGAATATATTACCAATTAATTTCCACATTACAGCGCGAGGGGGGGGGAGAAGGTTATGATACTTAACTGGACGACACGTGCCGTGGTAGAGATCCGAAGATGTGCTTAAATTGATTCATCGTACGGGTTGTAAATGTGATAATTTTAACTGAGTTCGGTATTGCAAACAAAATTCGTTGAAAAATTTAATAAGTAAAATTTCGAAACTGTTGCACTCGCATTTTGATGTAAAATCGCAGCGCAATGAAGCTTGCAACAAAGCTCCCCTCACTTTTTGTCTTCCATAAATATATACATAACCACCAATCGAAGGAAAAAAAGTCATCCTTAAAAATTGTTCGAAGCTTACAAAATCGAAAAGTAAATCCACACTCGACGAGTGCTTAAGTCTATAAATAAACCCAGTCGTTAATTATTTTCGTTCCATCGATTAAAAGCGAACGCGAACGGGCACAGTTACCTAACGCGAGCGGGCCATTTTAAATCACTTTTGTCGATTCACGACGGCTATCGATTACGCGCGAGCATACAAATACGAAAGAACAGCCTGTTTCCTGCGTCGGGGAGGTGTCGGCGATTTTCGCGCGTCAATGGCAACGCGCGCCGTGTACCGATCATGCGCCGAGTCGCGCTCGGAGCCACCGGTAAATTAGGCTCGTTCAGCGCTCTTTGTCGCGGCGCGGCTTCCTACGCTCGTAAATAGTCGGCGCGGGTGGAAAAAACTGGCGCCGGGATTCACTCGGCTTTTGTTTCGAACGCTAACCGAGGACAATTAGCACGTGCGCGAGACGTGAGCCGGCGATCGGAAGAGAGGTAGCGTCGCGTGCCCGAAGCACTTCCATACTTTATTTTTCTCTCTTTTGAGTTATTTTAGACACATGTAAAAAAATTATCTTTTATTTGTACCGTAGACGCTGATAGAAATCTTACGTAAAAATTATACATATGACCAGCGTAAAGGATAAATAACAAATGGAAATGTTTTCTCTTATATCCATCATGAATTTATACACGAAAGACTAATAAACGCTAAAGAAATTTTATTGAACGGATTGGTATAATTTCAGTGCTACTTCATAATTTTTATGTGGATTTTCTTAGTACATTTTACTGAAAAGGTGTTTCGTAATCTTGATTGCAAATTTTATTGAAAAGCTCTATCTGTGTTTATAATTAAAATTGAATTTCAATGAAATATTGAGTATTTTTAAATTAATTATTATCGAACAGGTTATTGAAAAGAGTAACAGTGTTCAATAAAGTCGAAGTATACACTTATCTCGTTCGAAACGGCGGTACTTTAAAACGCTAAATCTCCAGAGCGAAATTTCGTTCGTTTCGCCTCAATCCCGATATCATCTCGGAGCCGGGGCCGCTCGCGCGTGCGCCATAAATTCACGACATCGCGGCGGAGCTTTAACAAAAAAAAAATCGCACAAAGGCCCCGGCTCGCGGCGTGCAAAGGGCAAATCGTAGACATTCGATCGGTTTGAATTCCCCCGCGGAGGAGTCGAAGCGAAAGGCAGCGAGGAGCGGGAAAAAAAAGGAACACGAGAGCGAGCGGGGAGCTCTGAAATCATCCGCGGCGCATCAGCACGAGCGGGCGAGCGCGATCCCCCGGTCACGATCCGGAATCGCGCGCTCGAGGGGGGAGGCAGCTCGACCTCATCCCGGATAAGTCCCGGGTATATAGGTGCCTTGAAATTCCACGGCGAGAGGATGCCCCTCGAGTTGCTCTCATTGCGGCGCCCCCTTTCAAGGATGCGCCGAACGCTCTTAAATCTCCGCGTCGCGCTTACTCCACATTCGAACGGCCTGGCTATCCTATCGCCCGCGATACACGATGAGGGGAAAAGCAAGCGTCGATCCGTGTTTCTCGCGAAAAAGGCATCGCGGCGCTTTCTCGAAAACTACCGAAGTCTGCGGGTCTTATCGAGCGGCGATCTCGTTCTTGCACTTCGCTTCGGCCGGCTCATATTGCGCGGGGTGCACCTCGCGGCCCCGGAGCCAACGAACCCGGGAGGTCGCGGGGAGTCACGACGCTCGTTATCGTGATCCGCGGCCGTTCGACCTTTGCTTCGCGATGAAAACCACCGCCGCAGAACATCGATTGCGCTGCATCCTATACTTCAAAAAAGGCAGAAAAGAGAAGGAAAAAGGGGCACTTAATTAAAAGTCGTGGATGCACCTTATGTCGACGACTGTTTTTCCTTTGTCCCGCGAGTTGCAAATGCGAATCCTCTCTCCTAGAGCTGTATATACGATGCGAGACGTGTTCGATTAGATGCGCGGGGATTCACTTTCACCCGCGCGCGGGGATCATTTACAATCGTGTCCAATCAGTGCTGGCGATGTGTGTCGTCGGAGCCTCCTACCAGTGGGAAAATCGCCCTCCGCATCCGATCTGAATCGGAAATGCTCCCGGGCCCTCGGGATGCATTATCAATCCCGTCACGTAGACCGAGTCTTGCGCGCGGCAACTGCGAAGTACAACTTCGTCTTCGTTATCTTTCGCTTCGCGAAATGAGAATCTAACTTCCTTTTTTTGGGATTTTTTCCCCCTGAGACCAGATCGTGCACTACGAATATTTTCTTTTTACTGATCGTTGTCGAGTGGGTCATGCATGAAATTCGAAAACTACTCGAGGTCACTTTTTTATTTTCAGCTTGAAAAGGCAGCGCGGTGATTTTATCGCGCTTTTTTTTAATCAACGACAATGCTACACGGTAGTGGAATAATTACAGTCGACTGGTTTCGGTTCCCGCGAAAAATACTTTGGTACCTCGCAATTACTCCCCGCGGAAGGAATGCTTACAAAATACTTTCAGCGAAGGGACAGATGTTAACGAAAATTGCAAGGGCGCCCTCAATACCTCAAATACCTCTTGAACCCGCAGCTTCCCACAAAGCTCAGCGCCGCGATACACTTAATTGTCGATGTCTACGATAACATTGTTAAATTCACCTCGTTAATTTACTTCGCAAAATAAAAAAAACGAGGATTCGACCTCAAATTAGCCGCTTTCGCCGCAAACACAGACTCGAGCGAGGCTCGCCTCGGACAAACAAACACAAGTCGCATTTTACGGAAACAATCAGCTGGACCAGCTCGGAACACGGTGGGTATGAATGCATAAGCACCGGCGTCGCGCCTCTCTCTTTTCTTCCTGCGCGTTTTTGCACGCTCGCGGGCCCTCAAAGAGCCGCCGCCGTTTCTTTTTCGCGGAGAGGGCTCGGCCGGAGAAGAGGAACATAAAGGAATGGAGAGATAAATGCGAGCGATGTCGCGGACCCTTAATTCTCCGTCCTTCTTCTCCGCCTCCTCTTCTCCTCTCGTTCGTGGCTCTTATCGAGAGGATCCCGGATCCCCGCGGGGAATTCCAGCGCGGGCCCTTTTTGCCCGCGCGCAGATAACGATCGCGCTAGCCGCGCGCGCGCGGGCGCAACGATAGAAATCGCGGCCTCGCCGGGGTTCACGCGGGTAATTAAGGGTATACACCGGCGGAAGCTTCCGCGGGGAAAACGGCCCGATCTGCTACCCCGTACTTTATTAATTACATACCGATCTCCGGGCAGAGCGAAAGAAACGAAAAAATGAATCGCGAAAAGAAAGGTGCGAAGGCCCGAAATCCAATAAATCGCCGCTCGCAATTAAAGGAGCGATCGGTCGGAGGCGCCGGCGGAACGGAATGCCCCCGGTGAACCGGTTGCTCTCGCGCGATTTTTGACGAGTCGTCGTCGCGCGCGATCGGCGCTCGGTTGCGCCACGGCCCGCGGCTCGCATTTATCAGCGCGAAGCCCCCGGCGAGTCTGCCTATCCGCGTTGCGCGACTTGTCGGATTAATGTTCCGCGGCGCTTTGCTTTATTTCTCGCCGGGGCCGGCTTTTTATCGGGAGCGCCGATCGCGCCGGCGCGACGGGCCCGAATTTATGTGCGCGCACGCGAAGGGAATTGCGCGCGCGCGGCTTTCGGGAGGCTGCACTTTATCGGCGAGACCTTCGTCTCTCGCTTAAAATATATTCCTGCCCGCGCGAAAAGCAAACACTTTTATCTCCTCCGCTATTAGAAATCGGTATTACGTATTCACGGTGGACCGGGAGATCCGCGATTTATCCGCAAATTCGAAAGCAAAAGTGTGTAGCCGCGGGCGAGGAGGGGAGGAACAAAGGAGCTTACAAATGATCGGGGTACGGTAGGCAAAGTGGGGCAAACCGTCGCGGGCAATTACGGACCGCGAGTCCGCTCGCCGAAAAAGGTGAGCCGCGGCTCCGCGGGAGTGCGAAGGGAACAAAGGAGAGGAGGATCCCCGCGAGTGCCGAGAGCCAACACCTGCTGTTCTCGGTATGCGTTCCCTCTCTTCTTCTCTCCTCTTTCCCTCCTCGATCGCTTGCGCGCGTCCAGTCCACGGCGCGCCATCCCTCGTCCCCCCTTTATTCTCGCGGGAGAAACAGGCCCCGGGACGAGATGGAGCGAGCCGTCGGGCGCCAGAACACTCGTCCGTCTGCGTGTATCGGCGATCGCCGGTGATGTGTTGCCGGTCAGGAGGGACATTGTAAGGACCGATCGAGTCCGCTCGAGCTTTTTTGCTTCCCGTTTGTTTTTCCTCTTTTTCGCCCTCATAGTCCAGTTTTGTCGTTTGCACTTTTTGCGAGCGAGCGAAAATTGTAAGCTCAATGGGAATCGTTGAAACACCACGCCTAGAATCTGTCTGATGCGGGTCATTATACCGTGATTTAAGGGTGTTACGTCGGCACGTACGTACGTGATGCATAATTATTGCGCGCTCGTATTTTACGCGACGTTATTGTTTCGTGAGAGAATTTTGAAGCCGGGCATCGCGTGCTGGCGCCTCGAGCTTTTGACGAGTAAGCTATTCACTCTGGAATTGTTCCGTTCATATTTATTAGCCGATTTATAAAAAGGCGATGATTAATACCCTGGAAGACAACCGAAAGCCCTATTACAAATTTTCTCAGCAGAAATAATTTACTAATGAATGAAGGGGTTTCCGACACTAATCTCTCATACAGATTTATGAGGGCACGCATCTGAAACTAACATTTCCCTTCAAATTCCTTCTCCATTTCAATAAATCCATTTTGCAAAGCTGCTTTACAAATTAAGCATTGCCACAACATAAGCTTAAAAACCGGATTTACTAAAATTAGCCACTATGTTTACAAATATTCCAGTGGCTAACGACGGTACATTAATTTTCATTAAACCTCCCCAATTTAAACATGCTTAAGTCGACGCAAAAGCATAAAAAATATATCACAATTTTCATTATGAAAGGTAAAATAAGAAACTAAGGAATACGTGATTGTTTGCAGGTTCGCAGGAGAAGGAGATGCGTCAGAGTGGCCATTGAGGTGCGCGCGATGGCATCTGGCCGCAGGCAGGCTCCCTCGGTCGTCAGGAGGCTGCGCGCCGCTGCGTAGAGGAGGCCGGGCTTACCGTGCCGCCGGGCATGCGCCGCGGCTCATCATGTCCGTACTCAGCGACCGAGCCACGCAGAATACGTCAGTCAACCGCCTCAGGTCCGCTCTAGTCGCCCTCGTCCTCCTGGTCATCGTCGGCAACTGCGATGTCGCCGCCGATCTCAACTCCGAGTTCGTCAAGGGCAAAAGTGAGTTTCAGTCTATGGCGAACAGTCCAGAGACGCCGGGAACCTTCGTTCCCTTTTTTCTCTTTACATTACGTAGCTTTTTAAGTTAGTTTGTAAGCATAGCTTTTTAAGTTAGTTTGTAAGGTACCCTTGGGAACATCGGTGTACTCGAGAGCGAATGTTAAATGAAATTAATATAGTCCTGTTTTATAATGAATGCACGTAATTATTTAAAAATATTCTTTACAGCGATTTTTTTGTTCAAGACGGATTGTCTTTTAAGAATCTGAAATGTAAAGTGACAGACTCGCTTGACGCTAGTCTTTCTAGGCAGTGCATCGTGTACGGACAGAAGGGGACTCCTACGGCTTTTCTGTCGCGCGCACGCGACTCGTATTCAAATTCGGCGCGAGCGACACTCGTAGGCGTCGCTTTCCGAAGTATATTTTTCGTCGATTTTTCACGCCCGCCGTTGTACACGCGCGAGGTACCGTTTTCGCCACCCACAGTCAAAAAATAACAATAATTGTTCCGTTCCACTTTTACCTCGCTTATTACCATTGCCCGCACTTAGAAAGTTATCCGAGCGAGACTCCTTCAGGCAGTTTTTTTTTTTTTAAGAACTCGGTAAACAGACTCGTAAAAATCCCAGCTCCGCTAAAAATTCTCGAAAAACAAAATGTAAATGCCTTCGATATGACGCGGGGATTGTTTCTTCGATTAACAACCACTTCGCTCTGAATTCATTAGCGACTCGACGACGGTATTCGATCGCCGCGCGTTTTACTCTAAATCAAGCAGCAACGAGTTGAAAAGTAGATTAATTCGACGCGGCCGGCGAACCGGTCGAGCTCATTTATATATCCACCGCTCAAAAATCCAAATAATTTAACCGCATTTATCGCGGCTCGGGTAAAAAAAAGGGGAACGTTCACTTTCGCGCGCGCAGGGTGTAAAGCCGCGAGTCCGGCGCAACAATCGAATCTAAATTAGCCACCTAGGATTTCCATATAACAGATCCATATTTCTCGCTGACGGACGAGAGAAGGCTCGCGTGAAAGTTGGCCCAGCCCCGGACGCACCGGGAAGCGAGAGAGCCTTTAACACTCGGCTGGAAAAGGCGTGGGCCTTCGGGCGCACGTGCGTCGGGGCGTGACCCACATCGACCGACTGCTTTTCACGCAGGTTTATATGCGCTAAAATCGCGTACGTTCGAATTGTTCGCCTCGGACAGGTATCCCGTCGAGTTACGCCGATTTTATACGAAGCGGATAACAAGGATCGATGCATATTTTCCAGAAACGAACGACGCATTGTGCGGCGCGCGTCGATCATTGGCTTCGCTCGACTTTTATCAGTCTTCCGTTATAGCGACCGGGGCAATTAAATTGTAAACAAATCAAGATTAGCCTCGGGCGGCGCGTCAAAACCGAAATTCAATTCGCGAGATGGTTTTATACGGTACCAATAAACACATCCGCGCCGTGATAATCCATCAATAAAAGTACCGCGTACCAATTTTATTGCTGTCAGTTTTCGAGAAGAAAAAATTCCGGCGATAAAACAATCGTAAAATCGATGAAGGCAGTTCGATGAATTTCTGACCTTCGTCATTTTACAAACACTATAGAAAAAAAGCAGGAGGAGAGAAAAGATGGCCCTCGACGTGAAGTGTCGTCTTTAAAGTCCATCGGTGTGCGCGGCGTAAATGCGTAAAGTCGTTTCAATTTTTATATGCACGCGGTATGGGAGGCGCAAAAAAAGATATACCAATCCGCTATTTTTCTTGTTCCGAGCGATTAGTATCTAATGGGGCCTCGCAAAATATTTTCGCGGCGACCAGCGCCCGTGGTCGTGCGATTATGGAAATTGAGTCGTTCGGTTGTTAACGGGATAAGAGATAGCCGGTGAGTCACCGATTTTCTTGCGATAAAGTAGTGGAATTATATTGTTTTCGTGTAGTTTATACTTTATCGGCTTAAAATTCCATTATTAAATTAAGATTTTTGTTACTCGTTTTTTCCGCAACTTATCTTTAAATTCTCTTAAAATATTGCAGCATGCTAATCGTTACGACAATAGGGACACTTTAAAATTAAGGATAATTATTCGGGCGTTATTTAAAAGATAAATTTTTCTCCCTCATAAACACATTAACGAATAATTGTGCGCGCATAAAGTTCCCGCGAATTTACGAACTTAAGGCGATCCTTTTCGCGGCGCGGCCCGTCAACCCAAGCCGCACGCGATTACGACTTATGATTCTCCCGGCGCTGCCTGCGAGAGAGGCACGAAAGCAGAGCGAGAGAAAGAAAAAGGAAAAAAGGACCATCGCAGCCTCGTAAGAGCTCCGAGCTTATGAAGGTAGATAAAAAGGTCGAAAATATAGAAGGCTTTTTAGGGTATAAAAGGTGCTCACGGATAGCCACCCGTGAGGCTCTCTCGCCCGCCGAAGATAAGTCCCCCCTCGAGTGGCTTCCTCCGTGAAATTGATAAAGGCCCCGCTCTCGGGCTCCCATTAGCCGCGGATAACCTCTTCGACGCTATTAACAAAAGAGCGCCGGACTCGCGCGATAAAACGCGAGCGAGGCTGTTGTGTATACGGTGAGCGCGAAATTTATTGCGACCATTAGCGCTCGGGGGCTTTGCGCGCGAGCGTACCATACGGCGCGAAGTTAGCGCGCGCGACGCGCGTAATTAGCGCGAGTGAGATATCCCGCGAGCAGCGATCGGTATACCGGCGCGGAAACGAGCCGATCGCGTTCCATCTAGCCGTTTATTATACGCAGCGACGGTTCGATGTTACCGATCGCACCGAAACATCTACTGTACCCATATTTCTCAGCTATATATTAGAATTTCGTGATACTTAGAAACGAGGATCATCCGATTTTCTTCACTACTGCTACACAGGAGTAAGTACACGCGGCCGGTTCAAGTGGCGGAGTAAGGCGCTTTAAATGCAAATCTTTAAACAGCCTAATTGAACCAGCACGACATCCCATTCATCGATTTGCGCCTCGCGTCGTCATTTTTCTTCTCCCGGACGAGAAATAAAAAAAGAACCGGGAGAAGAACGCGGAGAGACACGGAAAAGAAAAAGCGAGGGAGGAACGGCCGCGCATTCCTTCGCCGGCGATAATTAATAGCACGGGATCAGCGGAGCGCGAATTTGTCGATCGACTCATCCGGGGGGTTCCAGCAAGAGCATCGCGACTTTTCAATTACGCAGAAAATAACTGCGACGAATCGCTTCATCTTGGGTGGCTGATCGGCAGCGCCTCTCGCTCTCCTTTCTCCCAGCTGATCGATCGAACGAAGCGGGAAATAAAACGGATCGCTCATAATGGAGGCCGCGCGGTCCGCTCGAGCATGAATAATCCGCGGGGCTACCATATGCTACCTTACGAATTCGAGCATGGCTACTTAACGTTTGACGCTGTTTATTTTGGTTGTTTATGCAAGTCGGGGCGTTTAACAGCCGTCGTAAGGTTCGCTCAGTGCAATCGAACGGATGATAATGGTTCGATTGGCTCGATTCCTTTGTATCTGAAGCCTTTACGACTGGCGCGTGTGTATCAAGAGCTACACGCGTTCATTGTCTAGTAGATTCATAAAGCAGTAGTCAAACGAGTCTTACTAAATCCTACCGAGGATTACGAGTTTAAAATATAGTGCTTACCTAAAAATAGCCTAGATTACAAAGTGGATTGAGTCGTAGGAGATTACCGGTGGACACTGACCTTCCCTCTCCCGTCCAGCTTTGTTTTTATCTCGGGCATCGATAAATTACGATCGCCTAATGCGCCACGGCGATATTTCATGTAAGCGCTCGTGTTCTCCTTCTCTCTCCCTCGATGTCTGACGTCGCGGCGAACACGACTGACCCTCTCCCTACACCCGGCCGCCGTATGTTCTCGAAGCTTTTAAAATCTCGTTCGAATGTTAATGTAATTGTCGCGATTACTGCGCGCCGCTTGTACCAGCCTCGTTCTAGACTATTTGCGCAGCGCAATGGGAAACTACACGGATTTCACGGTTTGAAGAAAGTATGCGTTTAAGCGTCGACCGGTAAACATAAACCCGACTTATTGCCTTTCATTTCTCAAATCGTCGGAGAAAATTCATTAATCCCCCCACGTCGTAATCTCGAAGGTGAAGCGGCGATAAAGTCAATCTCGTACCGGACTGCCGGCGAGGTTTGAAAAAAAAAAACAGGGAGAGAATGCGGGCGAAGCGTTCATTAAAAAATGTTAAAAAAGGGAGCGCGTGACAGGGGGCGCGCGAGTGACCCGCGGCCGGTCGAGAGTACTAATCGATACACCTGTAAAATATGCGAGAAATCGGAGAAACGATCTCAACAGGTGCGCGCGGGTACCTTCCCCCCGCCTCTTCGGTGGTGGGCCCTCCGCGCGATCGGAATCAGCCCGGGCCCCCACGGACTCTTTTCGATGAATCATTGCGCGCGCCGACTGACAGCTGAAAAATCGTTCGACTTATTAGACGATTTCGCCCTCGCTCTCTCGCTCTCCCCGGGCTCGTCGGAATGTCCCGATGTTAATTTCCGATAGCGCGTCCCGGGGCACCGTTTTTCAATATATTACACCCGTAATAAAGCGAGGCCGGCCGCTTCTCTCTGTCTCTCCCTCCCGGGTACGTATTGTTAAGTCATCGCGGATAAAGAGAATCGATCGTTTGTTTTAATGGAATTCGGCGGTCGATTTTCATTCGGAACCGCGGCGACTTGTTACGTTCGAGAACGTTTCGATCGCGACGGATGGATAGAAAAATAATCGGCCGAGGTGTACAGCTGCGGATACCTACTCGTCGGCAAGTGACGAAGGAGTCGACTCGTGATGGATTTTCGAAGGGAAAGGGTTAAAAATCGGGCGAGCGTGAAGGCGGCTGCGATTTCTTATTTTCTCACGAAGGTAGGAGATGAACTTCGCGAGGGCAGATGTCGGCTTCCGGGTTCACGAGAAGCGCAGCTGGAGGCGCGCGGTTTTCCATTTTTTCCCTCATTCACGAAGCTGACCGCTCGCGCCTGATGGATCGTGGGTGTACGCGAACAATAGGGACGAAGTCAGATGCAAAAATTTTGTGTGGAGAATCGATAGTCCCTGCGAATATTATCGTGAGAAACTTTTTTTTCCTTTGATTGTCAGTTTCCACGTGGATTTTTAATCGAGACGATGAAATGAACGTTTTTGTAGGTCAACAGGAAGGCAGAACATAATGAATTTGTCGTAATTTTACAATTGAAATTAGGCACGAATTCGGCGAATTTCTATGAATAATGCTTTGTTTTTCAAATCGAAAATTTAACTTTATAATGGTGCGGTGATTTACTAGGAGCGACTTTGTAACCGTAAGCACTTTGGCGGAATATGCCCGTCGAAGTGTCCGTGGGAAGCGACGATTTCTTTGATTCGATTCTTTTCTTAGCCAAACTTCTCCGCGAACGCGGCGAAAAAGCGAAGGATAGAATGCCCTTGCCACCTTAATTACGACGTAATTGTTCTGGCCATGTACACGTGTAGTACGCACGACACAGGAATTCGAACTATCGCGAGTATGAACCAGCGTCATTCTCACCCCCCAAGTTCCCACGTAGTTTTTTTATTTCCCGAGTCCAAAAGAAAAAGCTCGACCTTGTCGTACAAAAAAATTCACAGTTCTCGCGATCGCTGAAATACAATGACAGTAAAATTACTTTTTCTAATGGAAAAGCTTCTCAAAGATTTTTTTTTCAATCTCAAAAAACCATTTCCCACGTGGCTAAGTGTAGCCAAGACTCTCGATTTCCTTCCTATCCGTCAAAAAAAAAAGAAGAATCCAAGCGCATCCACGCAGTGGCAAATATTTTCCGGGCGTCCTTTTCTCCCGCGTCGCCTTTCTTCCGAGGCATCGGTCCGAGAGAAAAAAGGAGCGCCGGACCGCGGGCGCACGCCTCCCCCGGTCCTTTTCGCCCTTACGCAGAAAAGCCAGCGGGAAGCGTCGCGGCGAACAATGCGGCGCCGCCGTCCCTTTTTTGCATCGCAGCTGCGCGCGCGACTTAACGAGATTCTTATGAAGCGAGCGGCTCCTCGGCGCTGGCCTTTTTTTTTCCCTCCTCCGGGAGACGCTCCGCTCTCTCGCTCCTTTATCGAGATCATTAAAGGCGATAATTTAACCGAGCGAGCTTTTTTTTCGTATACCACGGGGGATGATGATGACGGCGGAGATACAGAGAAGGAGGAGGGATTCATCGATCTCGCGCCGCTCTCCTCGGAGATGAGTTTTCAGATGCATTATCGCGCTCTCTTTTAATTTGGCCGGGAGATCGAACGCTGACGAAGGTAAGACACGCCGGGCTCTCTCCGGGCATTGTCCGCGGCGCCTTCGTTCCCCCCGCCGCTCCACCCCGTGGGAGCTCGAGTCGATTTGTTTGTTGGCCGATGCGTCGCGCCGCGCATTGTTCGCGATTTATTGACAATCGCGCCGTGCGTAATGAGTGTCCGAGGCTCGTTTCGTCGGGGCGATCGCTCATTCCGCGGGCGCGCGCCGCAATTAACGCGCGATTACGCGCTCGCCGATTTTTCCGTGCTCGCGCGCGCGCGCGCTCCTCTCCTTTTTCGTCGGGGTCGTATACGCGCGACTTGCAAATTGCCGCCTCGTTAGGGGGCCCACTTTATCGGCTCGCTTCGCAATTACGCGCGCTCGAAGTTTATCCGATTTATTTGGCGGCGCAAGAACGACACTGCGGGTTAATCGGAGTGAACGAGGCTCCGGGCTATTAGGCCGCGACTTAATTTACCGGCTGTTTTAGGATCGTCGATTAGCTTGCACAGGAGAGGGGACAATGTGATTTAATGTATTACCAGAGTCTCTTGTCAATATTCATGCGAGTTTTGGTATTGGTTCTTACGCACGCAAATTTCACCTTTCACACTTTAACCGCGCGAGCGGCGGCATTATATTCCGAATCCACAATTATTCGCTTTTAAGAGAGAGCCATCGGCCGCCTCGGGCGAAACTTCCTTTCGAGGGCGTAATGGAGGCGCCTTTTGTTTTTTAATATCCTTCCACTTTACCGCGGGGTCCTTCTAAAAGCCGCTCTTAGTCCGAGGAGCGGAGGGGAAAAAAAGGCGAGCGGAGGTATTCAATTTCGTCGGCAATCTCCATTCCCGTCCCTTAATTTACACTCGCGGCGTCGGAGTCGGCGTTTCTCGCGCGAAAATTAAGGACGGCCTCGGGTGAGAAGGGAATATTTCGTGGTGCGCGCGCGAGCGGCAGTTAATAATCGCGCGGCCTCGGCTTCCCCGCCGGTCAACCTGCAGAAAAGCCAGGGGATTCGCGTAGCTCTTGCTGCCCGTTCGAGATGTTGTACTCAAAACTTGCGGATTCTCGGAAAGGAACTAAACTGTCCAGTTGTAGTTTTTTAAGAGCCTGCTTACCCTCTTTTTTGTCTCGAGCGCCAACTTTTTTTCCGAAGCGTAATAGCTTTCAGAGCATCTGAAATTCAAAATTGACAAGTGAAGATAATAATCCGCAGAAAATGTGCCCCGTCTCGCGGGCAGACCGTAAAAGCATCGGTAACGATGAAAAAGAAAGGGAAGCAAACGAGGCTAGCGCATCGGGCGTCGAGGAGCGCAAGGAGGAACGAAGGAATTTCTCCGCTTCGTTGAGGCGCGAGAGAAAAAGGAAGAAAAAAGAATCGGCTGGAAAAGAGAGCAGGAGGGGAGGGAGGTGCAAACTGATAGGCGAAGGTAGAAAGAGGAGCATTTATCTGCGCGTTCGCGCGAGCACTCCGGGTACATAAAACGGCGCTCGGGTATAGAGGTAAGCGGAGAGAAGCGAAGACGCCGAGGGAGAGAGAGGGAAGCAATTGTGGAGCGCGTTTGCGCGCCCCGGAGCTCGAGGAACAAAGCACATTCTACGTGCCGTCATTTGTTCCTTGTCCGGTCTACCTTTTCTCCTCTCATTCGCACCCCGCGCTCGCGCGCCTTCGATCGGGCCCCGCGTTATTATTTCCACGCGCGCCTTGAATTATTGCCCTTCGAAGTCCCGAGTGAGGTGTCGCATTGTACATCGGGGGGAAGACCCCGGAGACGTGACGAAGGAGGTGCGAGGATACCCAATGAGTAATTTTCGAGGGTTGCATTGACCGTTCGATCTCATTGTCGACATAATTATTCCTCCTCAGTGTCGCGTATTCTTTTCTTATTCTCACTAAATTATCGGCCCTCCCGACGAGAAATAATATTGATTTAATGACACATTTAAGCCGCGACCGGTTGTAAGGATATAATTGAAATCGTGAATTTCTCGCGTCGATTCAAATGCGACGAATAAAATAAACAAGGAAGGAGGCGAGACAGTTTATTAATGCCCTATGGTGCAGCCCCGGTGGATAAACAAATCGTTGCGCAACTCCATAAAACGCAAACCGCGGGCTTTCACTCGCGATCATTCCGCTGCGAGTTAATTAGGTAACGAACGGGCGCCGTTAATGCCCTCCCCGTAACTAACGCAAATAGCCTCGATTTTCCAATTTCCCCCGGCGGGAAGAAAAACGGAGCAACGGTAAAAGACGAGGCGAGCGCAGGGAAGCGCGAGGATGAAAAAGTTTTCGAGCGCCGATGCTCCTCGGAGCGACGCACCGCGCGAATATAACCGCCGAGAGAGACGCGAAGGCAATAAACCATAAAGCTATTAATGTATATGGCTCGCGCATACGCGAGCGGTCTCGCTTTGCTCTCGCTCTTCTCGCGCGCTGGTTCGGCTCCTTCTACGGCTCGCCATTTCGCCGTCTATTTTTCAAATCACTGCGAAGCCGTATATCCTCGCTTCTTCTTTTTTACCCTCTTTCTCCGCCTGGAGAATCGTGCAACTCGCTAAGCTAAGGAAGCGCTGGTTGAACTCGCGAGCAGCTCGCGTAAACAAGCATTAACCCGGTGTCTTTTTAGTTTTCTTGCCAAAAAATGGTAGAGAATTCTTTGCTAAATCACACCAAATTTAGTTTTCGACGATTTTCGGAGTCTTTGATCTTATAACATATTTTTAGATTTAAAAGCTTCTAACATTTGAGGGGTGAAAATTTAAAAATAGTACGCCAAATTCTGTGCAGATCCTTAAAAATTACGATCCAATGCCAAGTTAAGGAAATTAATATTCGAAAACCGGCTAAGTATAATAAAAGTGAGGTTCGTTATTATCTAGTGCACCACATAAAATTTTAAGTGCATTTTATTTAGAGCTTGAAGACATAAAGGTGATGGTGCGAGCGTAAGATCATCGAAAAGACGTGGTATAGGTGAGGTAGAGCGAAGCGAGGCCAGGAGCGAATTCACCAGCGGATCGCGCGACGCCTTTATGGCTTTATTATGCCATTTATTACCATTAAACCCGCGCCTCTCTCGCGGCGCGCACGTAACCCGAAGACGGCACCGGGGATACCGCGCGCGCGTACCACCTCGCGCCCGGACCGCCGCTCGCGACTTTTATTAGGAAATCACTGTCGCCGTGATTCAAGGCGCGACCTTCTTCCATTGTTCCATCGCTCCCGAGCCCTTCCCCTGAATTATTCTTTCCATGCCTCGCTTCTTTTTTTTATTTCACCTCTCACTCTCTCTGCGGGCTAATGCCGCACGCTTCGCGCCTTCGCGAGCCCCTCATCACGGACCCTTTTTCGGAGCAACCGGACGGGCCCGGGCTACTTATTAGGTCGGTCGAGGGGGGGAGCAGGGGGTTAGAGGCGGTGATTCGAGGTTCCAGAGGTGGGCGGGGGCTATTACGATTTGCGTAAGATTTAGAGCGTGCCGCGGAGTGCTGCCCTTCTACGGTGCTCCGAGTGCGCGCGATAGCGATATTATCGCTGACCGCGCAGTTGATTCGTACTCGCCATTTATTTTTGCTCCTCTTTATTTTTACCGGGGCAAAGAGGAAGGGGTTGCGAAAAAGTGCCGCGGAAGAAATTCAGCGCTGCCGCGAGAAGAAAGGTCCGAAACCGCCGGTTAACCCGATGCCCCGGTAATACCCGTTAATAATCATCGATCATCGGAGCCGCGAGCCCTTCCTTTTTTCACGTGGCTCATACTTTAATACCGTGCAATTAGCCCGGAGAAGGCATAAATTTTCGCGTGAGCGCATGCGCATGCGCCCGGCGCGACTCCTCCTTTTTCACCGGCTCCGAAATTTCGGGGCCCCCGGGGGCCTCTCCGCGGCGTCGATCTTTACGAGCTCGAATAAACGGCGCCGCGTACTGTTATTTCGTATTACTTTGGAAAGGCCCCCTAATGGAGCCTAAAGTGCCGCATAAAAATCTTAGAGGCGGCCGGCCGCTCGAGGACGTAAAAAAAAATAGCCTTACAGCCGGTCCCCGGAATGCGAGGTCCGCTCCGCGCTTTTACAGCCATCGATGAAAAATAACGCGTAAATCATCTCCTAATCTTTTATTTTTTGCGGCTCGCATTACAAGCATTGAAAATAGGATTAAGCGAATTAAAGGATGAGCGCGCGCCCGAAGGTCGATCATTCACGCACCGTAAGAACGGCACTTCGTTTGGTCGTTTCTCTCCTTTCTGGAATCCTCTCGCAATCTGGCTTCCAGTAACTCGCTCCCGGCGAAAATAATTTAAAAACGTCTTTAAAAAACCAAATTAACTTTTCCATCAGCGAAATTTTCACGGTGGTCGGCTGCCTCTGCGCAGCCGCCTTAAATCGACGCAAAAATACGAAAGACGGCTTCGACTAAGCTCTGGAAATCAATCACGCGGCGCGCGAGTGAATTATCTTTGTTTCGCCGAGGCGACGGCTCGGCGAATATACGGCCCTCGTTAAAAAGTGCGCGGCGCTCCGCGAAAAACCGGCCGCCGTCTCGGGCAGGGAGGAACGTGTGATTACGCGGCTCCGCAAATTGCGCGGCGATTTCGCGCGTGCCTCGCTTACGCCGAAATTTACGGAGGCCCCGTTCGTTTCTCACCTCTTTTTGTTTCTGCCCGACGCGAGGGATCCGCGAAATTATACGGAACGAGTGTTTTTTTTCTCCCCTCCTTACTTGGTGCGGGCGACTTCTTGATTTTTTTGTTGTCGACGCCGCAGTTTCGAGAGGGTGCAAGTGTGAATTTGATGAATGCGTAATGGTGATAAACTGCGCTGAGGGATTAGGTGTTGATCGTCGGATTTTACGATGGTAATGGAAGATTTGGTACTTTAAAGGGTCAATTTAAAGAGTTTAAGGGGAACGAGGAAAAATAGTTTCAAAAGAATTGAAAATGAGCCGAGGGATTGGATGTTGTTATACCGAGTAGAATCGAGCGAGGACATATAAGGAGGATTGCGAACACCACTCACGCTTAATTTTAAACATCTAAAAATGGATAAAAAATACGGGACCCGAGCTGTGGCGCCTACTGCCCGAAATGGAAGAGTCGCCGGCGCCTCGACGGAAGCCATACCTCAGCAGCTTGTTCGGCAATTCTCTTCTTAATTACACGCGTGATTAAATTTTACGATTGCAGTAAACGCTGAAAATGGCAAACCGGATGCTCGTGAATATTATTTCAATAATTCCCCTACAAACAAAGAAAGTCAATTTATCTTTAAAAGAATTGTCACTGAAAAACCTCCTCCAATCCGCGTATATATATTGTCGACAAATGAGCACCTGCCCTACCGCATTTAATTGACATTACGAAACTCCAAAAAATATTGGTACACTTTTTCACCCAGTTATTAAGTATCTTTAAAACAATTAACACAATTTTAATTAGCGACCAATCAGAGATTTTTTCTCCCGTCTCCAAGTGCACTCGCGCCCGGTCGTAAAAGAAGGACATCGATCGCTCGATCATCATCGACGAGCGGCGCTCTTAACGATAATTTTAATTAGGTATAACTGCCCTTTTTTCGCGATCCACCTCGGCTTTTTCCCCGTCAGCCCACAAGGCACGCACGCACCCAGTCGAGCGATCTCCCGTCCGAGATATAGCGCCGGTGCACGCGTGCAGGAACGCCGACGGCCGCGAAAAAGCTCGGGTGTCGGGATTATAACGAGTGGACATTTTTCTTTCGCGGGTCATCGGAGTGACGGGAGATTTTGAGGATTTTTGCACGTCCCGCGGAAAAAGGACGACGAGTGCAGGAAAGCTCGAATCGTTTCGGTATACGCGCAAATTGCGCTGCGTCGAGACGCTGACGCGAGAGCTGCTCGGGCATCGGGAGGAAGAAGGGGAGAAAACCGCGGTCGGGCGAGTCGCTCCCGGCGACAAGGGCTCTTAATGGGCCCCGAGATCTCGTTCTCGTTAGAGTCGCGAGGGGTCAGCCGATCCCCTCCCGGCCGAAGCGCGACTTTACGAGGATCGTCCGGGGTAAAAGTGCGCCTCGTTCAGGGCTCGTTCACACCGTTAGGCATATCTCGGGCTGCTTTTGTCCTGAAAACCTTTTCCTCCGCCAGCAGAGTGTTCCACATTTTTAAAAGCCGTACGAAAGTAATTCGAATTCTTCGGCCATTCATTTCGTACGTTATTAAAATTGTTATAACCTTGCGATAAAAATTACAGTATTTTTCTGAAAAGACAAGGATAAAAGTCTGCGCGCGTCAATTAAGAAAAACCATCCTGACTTTTATAAGATTGACCAATTAACTTCCGAGGGTTTTAATGAGGCCGGGTATTATTCATAAAGGTGGCCGGATCATTGTGGGATCCCCCGAAGGTGCGCGCACGCGCGCCGGACCCGGCGCGTGTCCGCCGTCGCTCTTATGGAAGTGGTTCGCCCACCTCGTTCTCTCCTCCGGCCGACGCATTGTATACCTGTACCTACGTCGCGTACACGGACTTTTCAGGCCTAGAGAAAGAGAAGGACTATCTGCGGAGGCACATCTCGCGGGCCCATGTGGGTGGGTCAGTCGCGAGCGAGAGCCAAGTTTCCATTACTTATCGCGCTTTATCGTGTCCCTTTCTCTCTCGGACCTCTCCCTCTTTACTCGTTTTTCCAGACTGAGCGTACGCACGTTGTTTGGCTTTTGCAGGTTTTTTTACGGCAAGGGTTGAAAGGGCTTGGGTGTACTTGAGATTCGATGAGAAAAGGATTATTCTGTTTATGTTGTGGAGTATAAATAAAGAACGAACTCGAGTAGTATAACTTTGTGATGGAAAGCCATAAATGGAAGATTTATGATTTTGTAATATTCATTTTTAAATTGTTCAGGTTTTAATCAGGCAGATTTTTTTATGCCGACGTTTCGTGAATATTATTGTCCATGAAACATTGGTATAAAAAAGTATCCGCATTAATGGCTTTTATAGTTTTTGTAAAAGCCACAAAATTAAGGGAACTTCAAAAACTTTTCAGCATTACTTTTCAGCTTTAACATTTTTCGAAGGATCTTTTAATTTTCGTTTATTTACAACTTTTTAAAAAAAATTATGTTCGCGTAGAGCAGGTCTGATAAACAAAAACAGATTAAATAGAAGCTAGTGTATATAGCGACTTTCTTAATTGCGCCCAGAGCGGTCAAAGTAGGTAAACAAGCTGCAACAGCCGCGTTGCCGGCGCGAGATTCAGAATCTCCAGCGCGTGCATCGATGTTCCAGCTAAGCGTGCCTACGAGCTCGCGGGAGAAAGGGAAGGCTGGAAGGTTCGGAAGTCCGTTATTACGGGCACGCGAGGCTTATCTGCGTTGAGCAACCGCGGCGCGAGCGGGCCTCGGAACATTTCCTAATTAGGCTCGCGCGCTTCGACGAGAATAGGGAAATTAACGTGGGTCCCCGCGATTCACAATCGCCTGCTCAGCCATATACCAATCCGTTCAGTACACGCAATTAGTTATAGAACATATGCGTTTTAATTATTTCAGCAGCGAACGAATTTGACTGTCGTACTAAAAGTTGCGTTCGTTTTTGTTTCAGTTTGCATCGGAACAAATGGCCGGCTGTCAGTGCCGTCGAACAAGGATCACCACTACCGGAATCTTCGAGACCGGTACACCAACTGTACGTACGTCGACGGCAACCTGGAGATCACGTGGCTGCAGAACGATAAATTCGATCTCAGCTTCCTGCAGTACATCCGCGAGGTCACCGGCTACGTCCTCATCAGCCATGTCGACGTGCCGAAGATCATCCTGCCGAGGCTGCAGATCATTCGCGGCAGGACCCTCTTCAAGCTCAACATCCACGAGGACGAGTTCGCGCTTTTCGTCACCATGTGTCAGATGTTCAACCTTGAGATGCCTGCTCTCAGAGGTAAATACTAATCCTTTTCGTAAAAAAAACACGCTCCTACAAAATTTTTCTCCTCGCACCAAGTCTTCTTCAAAACTTGACCTGAAAAAAATCCGTGTTTCTTTCTTATCGTACGTTATCGAGACTCGAAATGAAAAAAAAAAAACAAATAACCGTTCGATCATTCCAGACATCCTCAACGGCAGCGTGGGCATGTACAACAACTACAACCTGTGCCACATCAAGACGATCAACTGGGACGAGATAATAACGGGCCCGGGTCGGCGCTACAGCTTCGTGTACAACTTCACGTCGCCGGAGCGCGTCTGCCCGGAGTGCGACAAGAGCTGCGAGCAGGGCTGCTGGGGCGATGGCCCGGAGAACTGCCAGCGCTTCTCGAAGACCAACTGCTCGCCCCAGTGCTGGCAGGGCCGCTGCTTCGGGGCAAATCCGCGGGAATGCTGTCACCTCTTCTGCGCCGGCGGCTGCACCGGACCCAAGCAAAGCGACTGCCTCGCCTGCAAGAACTTCTACGACGACGGTGTGTGCACGCAGGAGTGTCCACCTATGCAAAAGTAAGTGGCTCGTTTAATTTTTGATTGAGAAGTTCACCAATCATCTGCTTTACGCACTGGGTACTAATATATTAATGTGCACCTGAACAAATAACCATCTTCATACTCTCTAAATCTGAATTAGTGAAATGTATCCCATTTCACTAATTTGAAGTGACTAGTCACATATTCTAAGTCAAAAGTATCCCACTGATTGAATTAGTGAGATATTTTAACACGTCATGTATCATTATAG